>JAQIWR010000474.1:0-20356 GCA_034695945.1 Glomeris hexasticha
TCTCTTAACTTTTAAACCGCTCTAGATAGACAAATTTCCAATTTACCACAAATTGGAAGAGCACATTTAATTCGCTACGAAAATAATATTTTAGGAGTGTCAGTGAAATTGGAAAATAAATTAACATTTTTCAACATTATGTAGGAGAAAATCACTTACCGGTATAGTTGTGCACGGTTGGCAAAAACATTTGCACCATATTTAATCATTTTTGTGCAAAACATTTTAAGATTTCTGCACAACATTTTCTCCTTTCACCATTAATTCACACGTTTATTCCAGATATACTTTTGGAAATGCTTAATCACAACTAGAAGAGAAGCAAAATGTCAAATACAGTATTTACTGCATGAAAAGCAGAAGCCGATCTTCAAGCTAGCAGTGGCCTGACCTCGAATACTAGCCTGGCAAAGTCTTAACCACGAAATAATACAGGCCCGGGCCAATCAATATACTCAAGGAAATACAGTAACATGTGTTTTCCATGCATGTCAAACATTTTTTTTTTCAATTACAGTATGAACTTACACATGAAATAGTTTAGGATGCATGTTAAACGTTTTGGAAGTAAATATTAATTTGACAACATCTTTTAATTTCGATTTAGAACTAAGCCAATACTTTCAGGATACCCCTCGTATTTGGATAACGGAGTTGGGCAGAGTGCCTTCCATTTTCTGCAAGCAATATTGCTTTAAATTAAATTACAAGCCTAATTTGAATTACAGTGGGAAGAATTTTGCAATGTAAATTCGAACGTTTTGCACAGCATTTCCAATCAATAATAATTAATTAATTTCCCACTTCACAGGGACTCCAAAAATTTTGTAAAAATTATTTTCGTAACGATTTAAATGTGCTCTTCACTTTGTAATTGGAAATTTGCCTCTATCTAGTGTGGTTTTAAAGTTATAGACGAGAGTGTATCTTGACGGAAAGGTCGAACTCAAAAATTCGGTTGCCAAATTATCGGATCAGACTTTTTATCCACCCTGTATGTAACTTTCGTTTGATGTGTGGTGCGGATATGGAACATGCATTATTTATTTTCCGTCTCCTACATAATTAATGGTGTACTGTCATTTGCATGTATATCATGCAATTGGATGCATGACGACTATAATCAATATTGGTATATTGGTATATACTGCGTCCCAGTTCAACTTTGCTCCAAATCACCCACTTCAGCTGTGTTGCCCCCTCCCTTTGGGTGAAAGTAGACTCGTCGGTGCGGGTTATAATACAAAGATGTCCAGGGAGTCCGATTTCACCCAAAGGGAGGTGGCAACACAGCTGAAGTGTGTGATTTGGAGCAAAGTACTACTTGACAAATTTGCAGCACATGTTTGGGAAAGCACAGCTGACAATATTACGTACGTATTCATACTTTCTGCGAATTAACGTTGTGTATAAAAAGTTGCATATCATTTCTATATAACCAACCTTCCAACACTGTTCAGTTCCATAGCTGGATCCATATTCTACACTCAAGCAACCAAATATGTGTGTGAACAAAATATTTACACGAATCTTTAAATGTATAATAACTTTAGTTGCTGTGTGTAGTATTGGCTTCTACATTATCGCTGAACGTGTTATGATCACCCGCATCACCTGTCATTTTCAGCTCAGAACCACAGCAAACTTTCGCTAATGGTGACATAGTAAGCATGGCAATGAGCGGGAATCTTCAAATATATATAATTCGCCTAGGTGGTCGTGGTCGTGGACGTGGTTGAGATCACGTGACTGGCTACGTCATAGACCACATCGTCACCGGCTGTTGTAACCTGATCCCCTCCCCTTACCCCGCCCACCAGATCGTCACCAAATGAGCACATACGTAAACAAGCCTTATACCACGTGACGTGTGATTAATACTCAGTTTAATTATTGTACACCTGCAACTCTATTAATGTTTTCATTGTAATTTCCTTCGTACTTTATATGGTGGGCCCAGAGACGGAGCTATGACAATCGATGGCGGCGCGTAGCGCCGCCGGAGCTGGCCCCATAAAATACAGCATACGGCCGGCGACCGCATGGATATTATATTATCAGTGTCACGTCACACTGAATTAGAATATTTTAATACAAATCAAATAATTCACATTTTCCGTCAATTTTTGACGGGTTACGGCTTGTTCAGTATAATATGTTTGTTCATAAGACCTTGTATTTTTCCCATCCATGAATTGGATGGTGAATTATTCATCTGCTGTGTTTGCCTGTTCAGGCCAAACAAAAATAGTTTTGGTTGCCGTAACGGAGCCAAAAAAATAGGGTCGGTAGGTCGGATTTTTATTTTATTTTTGTTATTATTTTTTAATTTTCAAACGCGGATATTGCAATATTCAGCATGCACAAAGCACATGTCTTCTCTCATTGCTTTGCGTGGACTTCCGTATGGACGGATACAAATGGGCTTCATACCCGCGTCTTCACACCTCTTACAATTTGGTAGCACGGTCTTATATAATTATAGATATGGTATATTTTCGTCAGATATTCAAGTTAAGGTGGAACATCAAATGCGTTATCTGTTCGGGGCGCCCTTGGTGCATGGACTCCAATTGCACAGGGAAGCATGGCTAAATGCCCAGCAAATTAAACACAACACATTTTTATAAACAATATCACGATCGAAAGCAAATACATATCTGAAGACTCTGTTTTAATTTCATTGAGGTAGCTAAATAACTTTTAGTTCCAGTCTTTCCCAACTGAGTAAAATTATGAAAATTGTGCATTTTTTAACCAATGATTGGATTTTAATTCTGTAATGAACTTGGGCCTAAATTAAACAGTGTTCCATGCAGCTTCCATGCAGTTGTGTATTTAAGATTTTGAATAACTGATAAAGGAAGAAACATGTATTTATAACTCCACTTATACAATACAATACAATACAATACAATACAATACAATACAATACAATAAAATACAATACAATATGTCAGGCAACAACAGGCTCCAGGCCCAACTAGGTTCCCCCTGTCATGTAAAACTTATATCCGACCCATGCAATTGAAAAACTCATCCAGTTTTTTTCTTAAAACCCTCCACCGTTTGCGCTTCCACCACCTCTGGTAGCAACCCATTCCACTCATAAGCCACTCTTTGCGAGAATAAGTGTTGCCGCATCAATAGTCGGGATCACTGGTTCAACAATTTGAAACAGTGTCCCCTCGTCTTGATCTCCCCAGCCAATTGGAAAAAATACTTGGCTCGAGGATAATTAATATTTGTAATAAATATGAAAACCTGAATTAAAGGTGACCAGACAGGGCAATTTTCGATGTTTTTAATCTCCGTGAGAGTTTGACAATCCAATGTATAGATATTTATGTACGGCTCTATATTTTTTTCATAATTTTTGGACGATCGGTTCTATATTTAAATTCCCCTGCGAAAAAGGGTCAAAAACGCGCAAATTCGGCACCCAGGCACCCACGTGTCAATCATTTCGTTCTATATAGAACGCCGTCGGTGACATTAGGCCTAGCGGTAATGGCGATCCACGGCGCTCTAACCGATTAAAAATCGCTATAGAAACTGGATTTTCCGATTTGACCAATCAGGAACACGGCATTTGATTGCCATTTTGGCAATCACGACGCTATTTAGGCCTTGATTACGGCCAAAAAGCATCCAGAATGGCGCTTTACTCTGCACATGCTTGCCATACCAGAGGCGGCAAATTCAAACTCGCTTAAATTTGGCAAATTTATATCTTTGGTTATAAAGTTTTCTGAGCAGTTCTGTTCTAGCAGTTGGACAGTTATATTGTTTTTTACAACATGAAATTTTTATCAGGGTACCTTACAAAACCATGTCTGGTCACCTTTAAGTCCCCTCTTATACTCTGCGTCTTTTCAATGAAAACAATTTGAGCTCTCTCAAACCCTCCATCCCAATGATCAGTTTAGTTGCCCCTTTTCTGAACCCTCTCTAACGCTTGAACATCCTTTTTATGATATGGGGACCATACCTGAGCACAATATCCTAGGTGTTGCCTCACCAGCGACCTGTAGACAGGTAACCATATTTCCCTGCTATGATGACTCTCTAGCCGTCTCTTCAACATACCTAAAATCGAGTTACCCTTTTTACAAGCTGCCAAACATTGTGCTATAAGCTTCAGTGTGTTCTCTACGATAATTCCCAAGTCCCTATCTTGAATAACAACTTGAAATTTTTTCCTGTCTATCATGTATTCTATCCCAGAATTTTTTGCTGCAACATGCATTGCCTTACACTTATCAATATTAAACTGCACATCCCACTCTCTAGCCCAATCCCTAAACCTGTCCAGATTCGTTTGCAATACCCTGCTTTGCTCTAGAGAATCTACAACAACTGCTAACATTGTATCATTTGCAAACTTATTAAGTGCAGACTTAATACCTTTCTCTAGGTCATCAATATAAACTAGAAATAACAAAGGCCCTAAAACTGATCCTTGAGTCACACCGCTGGTAACTTTCAGCCAATCTGAATGTTCCCCATTTGCTTCCTATCTGTCAGCCAGTATTTAATCTGCTGCAACAATTTCCCTGTAACACCCTTCTTCCTCGGCTTCTGAAAAAGTTTGTAATGGTTTACCTTATCAAATGCCCAGATCTAACAGAAATATATCTACGCAAGAGGCCTCATCAACCCACCCAGTGATCTTCTCAAAGATTCTAACAGATTCGCCAAGCATGATCTTCCATTTCTAAACCCATGCTGCATGTTCCCAATTAAATTATTATCCTCTAGATATTTCTGCAGAGTATCCCTAATAACTGATTCCAGAAGTTTACCCACCACTGAAGTCAAACTAACTGGTCTATAATTTTCTGCTTCATTGTGAGAACCCTTTTTGTATACCGGGTGTAAAATAAGGGCCGCATGAAATACCTTTCTTAGTAATCAAAATATTGAAGGTCGGTTTTTACTGACATAGGAAGTCATACATGCGCTTTACAATGCATAAGTTGAATTTACATGGTGACCCTTATTTCATGTTCAACTGATTTCTAGCTTTGCGACCGTTTCAGATAGATGGTCAGTCCCAATTGGAAAGTTGTTTAGCAAGCCAAAATACATAGGGTAGGATACGTTCCACAATTTTCCAGAGATTAGGTTAGCGGCAAACCATTTTTTAGTCTATGTACTGCATGCTGTGAAAGCCCATATTAGGGAGTTCACATGATTTGATGCAGTCAAGCCGCATTTAAGGATTAACACCTGCAGGGTGGCCACAGGGAGGGAAAACCGGGAAAAGTCAGGGAATGTCATGATGGTCAGGGAAGTCAGGGAAATGTCAGGGAATTTCGATCATGATCGGGGAATTTTCCATATTAGCATCAATTTGAATTTATAGATTAACCAGTAATGGAAGCACTGATTATTTTAATAAGAAATATATTGATTGTTTGCAAAATGTTAATAATAGTTACAATAATAATAAGATTAGGTTCAGATTATACTTATACAGGGTGCGGCAGAATGGCTTCCTAGATTTTGGATTGTCATAGGTAGGGGTAGGGTGGGAGTACGGCAGTGGGGATGGTTCCTTTCGACAGCTGTAATGGTGCCATTTTTAATACACACCACGGTTTGGGCAGGAGACCAATGCGCTTTTGTTTCTGAGGGGTTAATTAAAATGTCGGTTAGCCGATAAAGATTCGCCGTAATTTTCACTTGCATTTCGCACTTGATCGACGCGATGCTGTACATTTCCAATTGAAAACACTACTCAAAAACAAAAGCGCGATGCTCGCCTCCCCAAACCATTGCTTGTATTAAAAACTGCATGACCACATCTGTTTATCGACACCATCCGCATTGCTGTACCCCCAACCTACCATTAGCTACAGCCTTCCCAAATGGGGGAGTTCATTCTGTCACACCCTGTAGTAATACTAAGATTTGGTTAAGATTTGAATGCCATTTGTTCTTTAGTTACTTAGTTCGCAACTACATGATACCACTCTGTAATCGTCCCATTAGGCAACGCATTCCTTTGTTTGATTTAGTTCCAGTTTTATTTGCATCTGAATTCAAGAAGCGTATGCACTGTCTGAGCTTAGACTTGAGTTTTAACTCGACATTGTGCACACTAAACTTTTTTCATTTGTATCTGTATCTTGCAATTTAACTGTGTTAGCTAATGAATCAGATTGGAAGTTATCTCATTTGATAGTATTTTGTGAAATTCCAATAGTGTCTAATTTTATTTGTTCTTATTTTGTTTCAATCATTTTATTAAATATATTTATGGTACAACCCATCCATTAAAATCTTATTGATAGGTATGCCAGTTGCATCGAACATACATGTATTACATACATTGCAAATCATATTTAGAAGTCGGGGAAAAATGTAAAGTTTGATCTGGAAAACAGGGAAAAGTCTGGGAATTTCAGTTTGTGATTTCTGTGGCCACCCTGAATAAATGAAACCTTTCAATGTAACCTAATCTAAGTAAAAGTAAACAAACTACATCAGATAAATGTGTGATTTGGATTTATTACAGATCAGCATTTTTATACTTAGCATTTTTCACTACTTTGATTCCAAATTGAGGGCTAGGACTACACATCTATTGTTAGGAGCTGGAAGTGGTCACACAATTGTGGCCGGATGTACACGAGTAAATGGCCACTGAACATGTGGGATAAAACTTTTAGGACAGGAAAAACTTGCTAAGTTTTTGCGAATTTACATTTGCGGAAAACTAATGCGGTTCGTGTTGAAAGAATTATTATGGATGGTTTTCATTTCCAGGATAATGAGGATAAAACGGGTTTAATGCCAGATTTTAAAATGTCAGAGAATAATGTCCTAACTTAAATAAAAATAATAAGGATGTCAATTACACTGATATTTCACAATATGAATATGAAATATAAGTGTGCAATGCAGGGAAGTGATGTGCTTCAAATTCGCTGCGCGCGTACAACACGAAAACAGCAAAATCTGCCATATTACACCGTTACACCCTTCATTAATATGGCTATTGTTCTACATTTTATAAAAATAAGTCAACATAAAATGCAGGTTCTCCACAAGATCCTAAAACAGTGAAAAAGTTTCAGAGATGTCGCGCGTATTCGAACACGTGCATCTCAAACTCCTCTGCACGCTGGGATTTCATATTCCTGCTGTGATATTGGATGAAAAACTGATTAGTATACTTTTATTTCATTAATTTGATCATATTCTATAGCGCTGGTCCTAAATCTCAGTGTCACAACTTTTGGCTGCGCGTAACGTAAGAGTTCACGTAATATTTTCCATTGGCTGAAAAAACGGTCAAAAATGGCGTCCTTATAGAGGATAACTTGTTTTCTACCAATCAGATTGTATATTACGCCTCCTTACATCTTCCATATTGGAAATTGGAGGAAATTACTGAAATCGGCAAATTCATAAAAAGTTTAGATATGAAAGTCCCACCGTTGAAATTGCATATATGTAAAACTATTTTTTTTCATAATACAGTGCAATCTATCTATAACAGCACACCAAGGGACCCTTATCTGTGTCCTTATAAAGAAGGGTATGCTCTTACATGGTGTATTGCACAGTTTTACAAAAGTTTGTGTTCAATTCATGAAACAATCACTTTCACTATCTTTGTCAGTGATTTACCAATAAATCAATTCGGGTTACTTCATGGGTGGGGCTCTTAAAAGAGCAATCTATGGCTAGATTTCCTAACCATTTCCCTAATTTAGCAAGCATTTCACGTGCTACTGGTGGTAAACATAGTTAAAATAAAATATGAGCTGAAGAAAAACAGACCCCAACAGGGAAACGAAGGTCGTCATCGCTCAACTTTTACAGACTTAAATAGTTAATTTTATTGTGGTTTGGGTTAAAGAAATGCAGACAGTTTTTGGATATATTTTCTGGGGGGGGGGGGGAAAGGAGGGGGTGGGGTGGGGGAATTGCACGTTCAGGAGTGAACAAGGAAGAAATTTCCTAAAGGAAGTTACACACAATAAAAAGCTTAATTTTCTTTTGCTCGCTACGATGCTTTCAGCATTTCATATGCCACTCCCGAAAGTTTGCCAACTCGCCATTGGTCAGACTAACAATGAGCAACGTCTATCATTTACTTTCATCTGTTCCGAAATTTGAAATTCCTCAAAACAGCTTGATGCTCTTGTTGTAAGCACACTTTACTTATCTTGTCTTGCAACAATCAACACTCAGCAAAGTTGCAACTTACCCTGCAACACTCAGTTAGTAAGTAAATGACCGTCATTGTTTTATCTTTGTTGTTACATTTATTTCGTTTGCTTATTAGTATTTTTCATTTGCAACAACATTTTTTAATAATGCCATTGTTGGGGCAGTTATTCATGCATTCATGTTTGTTTGCAAGGTTTCACTGACATCCTTCTAGAATACTTACAAGTGCATTTCTAATTCAAACCTCATATTACAGATCTTGTAAAATTTCCAGTCATTTATAATAATACAACTAGTACAGTACATGCAATTTATGCAAAAGTTATGCAAGTGGAATTTTGAAAGATTCAGGCATTATCCTGTGCAGGTGTGCAACCTATAAATGTCATGAATACATGTTGCATATGAACATCTCTTTACAATATATAATAGAATAATTGTGATTATATAACTGAAATAACTTTAGCAAATTGCAATTATAATATTAATTGTTCGTATGAGCTGTGATTAATTTTTCATTTTCTGTTATTATTATTTTGATATACAATTAAAATTAAAGGTGAGCTGACACGGTTTTGTAAGGTACCCTGAAACTTAAACAGAAAGCTAGGGGAGCATCAATTATAAAAGTCTCGACAAACCTACAGTCAAACTTTGACGTCTAATAACTTTTTTTTACTAATTTTCACAGACATTTTGTTGCAACACTTGCTTTCTTTGTGACTTTTCTTCAGGTAGTTAAAGTTTCAGGGTACCTTACAAAACCATGTCAGTTCACCTTTAAGATTCCTAGTTATATTTATATGTGGCGATTACACAGGAATTGAGAAAGCTCGTGCACAGCATTCAAAATAATACATGAAATTTATGTTTTCCGGTGTGAACTGGAATTTAAAAGAGAGATTTCCGCATTTTTTATAGACTTTTCAAAATTTGGCAACATTTCCTACTGTTGTCCTTACTCCAAAGGTGCTATTTAGCTATTTTTCAACACGTGTGTCCTACTTGTATTAAATTTCTCATATTAAGGAAAATCAGGACAGAAAAAAAAAACGATTAAACCAGAAAACTGAAAAATAAATCGTCATACATATTACCTTATCTTGTTAGACGCTTCGGTGGACTTTTTATTATTATTTTTAAAATGTCAGATGATTATCGTCAACGTGGGTGAACTTTTATTTGCTAATTAGTCAATGAGGAAAAGCAATTCAAATATATATGAAATGCGAAGGACGACAGACGGTCAGATGGTGAATGCGATATCAAAAAACCAAGCAAACAAAAACGCAATAAAGCATGACCATATATATGCTTTAATTTGGCAGCATGCATGCTTAATTAGCATTAGGAAACATGCATGCACGTGGCAGCCATTTTTTAAAACGTCAATATGTGGCACAAAAATAATTGCCCCATGCCAGCCACAATCGGCACAAATCAAAATTGCACTTATTGTCTCTGTGCAATTATCCGCAGTTTCAAAGGGTTTATGGATTTATTGCATTCTTGTAACAATTAAAGATTAATTTCAATTGCCAACACATGCGATCTATTACCCCACCATTATTTTGTTTTACTGATTTTTCAATCTACACTTTAGTCCAATAGTAATTGTAGAAAAAGTTTTCAATAAAAAATTTTTATTGTCTTAAATTTTTTTCAAGAAATGTTTCGAATTTCCATTTTCACTTGTGCAAAAAAGGGGAAAATGTTTAAAAATTGCTATGAAAAGTTGCATATTATATTTGCAACATTTATAGTATATTCAGTTTACCAGAGACTAAAAAATGGCATTATGATTTAAATTAGATATTCCAGTCTAATATTTCTACCAGACAGTCATGCAATAGTTATATTTCTGAAGATAAATAAGTAATATAGCAATTTGTTTCTACAAAATTGGCTTGACAATTTCCATTTCATTTTCAGGTTGCCTACAATGCTCATGCAGACAAAATTCCCAGATGACATTTTGATCATTTATCATGAAGAATTTAAATTGAAATTTATAGACTACCCGAGCCATACTGCACATGAGAAAGGTAAGGTTGTAGTCATCTATTTTTAGGGGGGTAGAAAAATCGATTTGTTAAAAGTTAAAATTCAGGAAAAACTGGTAAAAAGTTGTTAGATTATGATACATGCAACTTTGCAAAAACGCTCTGACATTCAGAGTTGCTCCAACTCGAAGTTGTTCCAAGAAACCTATCATTTGTTACAATTCCAGGCATTGAAACTTTTCTTTCAGTGAATATACCAACTGAAATCAAAATGTTGATAGGAACCATGCATAAATACAAGATTAAATTTGGTTGCATCGTTGGTTCGCAGTAGATATAGTTGGAAATAAAATAGATAAATATTTCACTGGTAATATGGGGGTATGTACATGCATGCAACATTGGGCTAAGAGTAAGAAAGTATAGCTATTTGCTCACGATTCGTTGCCCTCCTAAGGCCAATTATGCCAATAATGCAACACTGTGTATGTACAAGAGATGAAAGAAATAAAAGTTTTGGCAAAGAGAAGAGAGAGAGAGAGAGTTTGGGATCGAGAAGGGGAAAAGAAAGGGCCATCAGAGCAAATTTAGTTTAGCTGGGTTGGGGCCAGTTAGAGGGAAGAGCTACAAAAGAGGACCACTGTTGGCACGTTATGTCTCTTTTTATCGTCGTCTTAATCTTATTATATACATGGGTTGGTAAATGTAGAGTGGTAATCTGAGAGCGCAATCTCACTTTCCGACCGGATTACTGCATTTTTCTCAGTGATAAAAGTGCACCAAGCCCGACTCGGAAATGCCTAACTTGCTCAAATATTTAAACTTCCATACTGCTTTTTCCGTCCTTCCCAAATACCTATGCATGCCAAATGTATATGTGTGTCTGCTAAACAGAAAACAAGTCCCCCCCTTTGATAGCACTTCCCCAACTTTACAGGCAAAAACAAGAGTAGAAACACGAGAATGCCGGAGCAAAATGGCTAACAAAAACTCCCTATTTTTCCACAAAACTTTACAATGAAATATGCCATAACTTTTCAAACTGCTCATTCCGTATTCCTCTCCCCGGCTGAAAGCAATTTCAAAATTTTGTTATGCAGATTACACGGATTCTGTCTGCATGAAACGACTGCCAGCAATTTAAAAACATTCAAAGTTCTTTCAAAATCATTTTCGTGGTAATTTAAAGTTTCGACGTTGTTTTCGTGCGGCGACAATTCGAGGAACGAAGTAAAGCAGAAAAACAAGTAATATATAGTAGTCTATCAATTGCAGTAATTTATCTCGTTTCGAAATGTATAGTTTTTAATTAAGTCGATCTTGTAAATAAACACGTGATATTTCCTGTTCAATGTTTTAGATAGATCCATTTCGGATTTTTCCATTCAAAGTGCATGCATGTTATTGCATCAAAACTTCCTAAGGGTAATAATATATTTAAAAAAAACTGATTTCAAGAATATTAGAATTACAAAATGTACTTCTTTCATGTAAAAAGAGGCGGCAATACGAGGGAAGGAAGACGTATGAGAAATAACGAAGTAAAATTATTTTTTACAAAGAAGCTTAATTTGTATGTAAATATAACTTAGTAATTATTGTGACGGTGCAATCAATAATTTCATGATAACCACCACTAGAAACCATGTATCTTATTAAAATGTAAATTATTAAATGCAATAAAATAACAATCCTTACATTAATTTATAATCTAAAAATATTATTTATTCTATTATTAATTGTTTTGTTATCCGCCATTACACAAGTCATCTCATAATATAACAAGCGTTCACAAAAACTTCGCAAATCTGGTTTAATCCACTCCAAACCGGCTTAAAATTTATGACTCCAATGTTTTGAATAAGTTCGAAATACGGATTATAAAATTTCTAATGTTGTAGATAATAATAAATTAAAGTAAGCAGAGGAGTGAAGTGGTGTAATGGTAACCATATAGAACAAGATGATGATGATGATGATGATGATGATGATGATGATGATGCTGTGCAACTTTAAAATGTGAAAATGAGATATTAAATGCAACAGGATCTGAGATAGCAAACAAGTGTAAAATAAAAAGGACATTGAAGGTGACGCATGACGTCACCCTGTTGATGACTTCCTTATCAAAATATAAACATGTTGCTAACGTTTCCAGAAATACTTGCCCATAAACATTTTAGTAGTCCACCCAGTTTCATATTACCCCAGTAATAGCAATTCTCTTTCTTTCCTATAGTCCCGAATCTTTACTTTTGCCTCCAAGTTAATATCGATAATAAGATGGCGTGTTCTCTCTGTGGGCGTGTCCTATCATTTTACCAAAAAATCCGTACAGTAAATGTATTTTAGTCTGTCCTATATATCGTACAGCAATCGATTTTGGGTCTGGAGTTATTTTAATCGCGTTGGGAAATCGACGAACCGAAAACTTATATCCAATTCACTTCAAACCGTCGTTAAAAGGTTGGGCTTCCTGCGCATACAACAAATGAGTGCAGTGAAGCCAACCCTATGTATAGGTATTTATTTATTCGGCACATATCTTTCTGGCGTCAAGTGCCCTAACCTAGCAACCTGTAACTGGAATAGAAATACACGTGTGTCCATCGGATCGACTAAATAATAACTTCATCCAGCAAAATCGCTCCGAGCAAAAACAGAGGAAGAAGAATGGAGTTTCTTCCATCTCAAGGGCTCACCAACAAAGCCCCCTGTTTATACACTGACAAAAAGAAAGAAACACAGCTCCAACTACATTTAATTTAATCAACGTGCTCAGCTGACTTTGCTTGTCCACGCGATGCAACATCAAAAAATCAATCACCAGCTAATGTTGCCAGTGTTCCGACTTTTTATCCCATCCAAACAATTCAGTTCGCCATCATACCAGCTGCGTTCAAGATTCAATTAGATCAATCTATTCCCCTATCAACAACGACAGTCGCAATTTCTGCCAATTTAAAGATCCTGCAGGAAAACCGAACATTTTCTCAGCAAGACATCAATCTAATGCGAGCGAGCCAACAACTCATTATTACATTATACAGTGGCTCATTAAGGTTCAGCATCAAAAAAGTTTGGCCCCCTTGTGGATAAACGCCGCTAGCAGAAGCGCCCTGGTAGCGTCCAGCACATTTGTAATTTTTTTTTCAGGAAATCTAAAAAAAGAATACTGGAAATCGTTAAATCTTGAGTTGCAGAATACATGTTTATATTTACCAAATAAATTTGAGAGTTGTAGTTAAATCGTACTATTTTTGCGGTGCTTCCAAACTTTAATTTATTCTTTCATGCAGTTTTCGGAACACCGCAAAAATAGTACAATTTAACTACAACGCTCAAATTTATTTGTAAGATGTAAAAATGTATTCTGCAACTCATGATTCAACGATTTCCAGTATTCCATTTTTAGTTTTATTGAAAAAAATTAAAAATATGCTGGATTCTACCGCGGCGCTTCTGCTAGCGACGTTTGGTCACCAGGGGGCCAAATTTTTTGATGCTTCACCTTAAGGAGGTTAGATAATAACACTGTAATAACGTAAAGTAACATAGTAAAGTGTAATATATTACAATAAGAATAGAGTAAATTGTAAAATACTGTAATGATAAGATAGTAATTTGCATCAATCACAAGTATATTTAATCAATACAGAAATAATGCAATGTCAACCGAGTGTGTAATTGGCATTTATCATTTTAACTCGCAACTTACAATAAGCAAACAACATTTATTTAACTTCGATGCATGCCCACAACAAACATTTGAAGCTTCTTCAAACATAAGCCAATACCGGTTCATTGTTTATTGATGAGTATCAGCGAAACTGAGCTCCTCCCATTACAAAAATTAACACCATTTTTAATATGGGTTTGTGATGTTGCCTGCTCAAATGAGCAAATATAAATATATAACTAAATAAATAAATAAATAAAATAAAATAATACACATTAAACACAATAAAACAAATAATTGGAGCAAGCTACGAAAGTTGGTTAATTTTATATGAGTTAGTATAATTTTAATATTTTAATAAAAGCAGTTGAATCGATTTTCCAAAATTCTCTTCAATTAAATATTTTAATCCATCGCATTATATTTAACATTTTTAACTACGTATTTTAGTGGCTAAAATAAGTCAGTGACCAACTGAATTGCGACTATATAATTAATATAGCAAAAACCACTGCTCCAAACGAGTTCAAGTTTTTAAAGTAGCATCCAGATAAGGATAGTATTAATTCCTCCAATTTTCATTAGAATCGGTGATATGAAGTGTTGCATCGTCACCTCACCTTTAATATTTTGAGAACGTTCTTCTTTAACCATCCCCAATATGGCGAACGTAGTTGCGGGACGCTCCCGCGCAGACCGATTTCGTTTGGTTCATTTCGTCCCATCGACCCAAAGAACAATAAAAATGCTCGCAAGTGGCTCCACCTACTTTGTTCTTCTTATTTTCGGTTGAATGTGAATGTTGTGAGTGTGTGTGTGTGTGAATGCCAATGCCATTGCCGGCCAATGAGGTCAGGGGTGGGCCAACGGAACTTGGGGAAAGGTCAGGGCCACAAACTACAACACAAACACTTTGGCAACACACACTTTTCCGCATCCGCGTACAAAAATCAAACCTCCCCCCCCCCTTACATTAACATATTACAGTAGAACAAAAAATTCATAAACACCTAAAAGCTAAACTGGGTTCACACTGTAATTTTTTAATTACATTATTGGAACAGATTTCTTTCCATACATAAGTTGGGGGAAATAATTATACACAGTTAAAACCTGTCTATGGTGGAATCTCAAGGGTTTTTCCAACATAAAGAAGTTTTGTTTAAAAATTCATTATGTTAACAATTGGTCCCAAAAAATCAACTATATTTTATTATTTTGTCCAAAAATAATATATAATACATGTAGGGCTATACTGTAATCTAGTAACACTAGAATAAACGAATGTGAGAAAGGAACTTTCAAACATAACCAACTATACTTAGTAAAGAATAAAATTGTTAATTTTTAATTGCCTTTTAGATGAAATTACAAAAATAGTTTATTAAAAACCTATTTAGTTTTAATATACTTTTGTTTCAATCCCCTGCTGGTCCCCCACTGCAAATATAATAATAAGTACTGCTTTTTAGTGTTTTTGCAATTATCCTTTACCCGATATTAAAATTAATATTTCTTGTTTCTGTATGTTACAATTACGACAAAATCTTATGTACTTATTTGTGGTAATTTTAAAAAGTTATGTTTGCAAAGAATAAATCTAAAATCAATAATGTTACCATACTAAACTATAAATCAATTCCTTAAATAAAACCCTTAAATAAAATCCCTAAATCAAAATTCTTAATAAAACCCTCAAATAAAATCCCTAAATAAAACGTTTAACTAAAACTCTTAATAAAACCCTCAAATAGAATCCCTAAATTAAACCTTTAACTTAAACTCTTAACAAAACACTTAAATAAAATAAGCTCCCTAAATAAAACCCTCAATTAAAATCCTTAATAAAACCCTCAAATAAAATCCCCAAATAAAACCCTTTACGAAAACTCTTAATAAAACCCTTAAATAAAATCAACTCCCATAAAACCCTTCACTAAAACTCTTAATGAAACCCTCAAATAAAATCCTAAATAAAACCCTTAAAATCCTAAATAAAACCCTCAAATAAAATCCCTAAATAAAACCTTTAACTAAAACTCTTAATAAAACCCTTAAATAAAATAAACTCCACATATAAAACCCTCAAATAAGATATCCCTAAATAAAATTCTGAAATAAACTCCCTAAATGAACCCTAAAATGAAACCCTCAAATAAAATCCTTAATAAAACCCTCAAATAAAATCCTAAATAAAACCCTTAAATAAAATAAACTCTCCAAATAAATTCCCTAAACGAACTCCTTAAATAAAACCCTTAAAAATTTCACTTAATAAAATAACTAGTACATCGCTTACAAAGTAGTGATTGCATTTTAAATATTTAATCCTACATTTTGTTTCCTTCTTTACCGTTAAAATACTAAATATTAAATCCCCATTTGCAAAAAAGTCTCATCATTGTGAAAATCTGAATTTCCAATAATACTATTTATATAAATATAAATTATGCCGAAGAATGTGAAGCAGTTGAAGTTGACCTTTAGAGAGGAAGAAGGTCAAAATGTTTCGATTCATCAATTGCCTTAAAAATGTGGGATTTTAAAAATGGCATCCGTGTCACGAAACACACACACAGTGTTACTGGGTCAACCAACCAACTACTAAAGTATCAAAAACTCCTAACCAACCCAACCAACACGGAAACAAAACAAAAAATCCCTCTTTCTTATAAGTATAATACACACAAACCAAGATGGCGCTGGAAAGGGGTGTGAGGGGGGGGGGGAGGTGAAAATGGGCGTCCAACTGTAACACACAAATGAGGAAGGCAGAAGGAAGAACGAGATTCCACCACCTGCCAACCCACCAATCAGAGCTCTCCTCTACTGTGACGTCACTTGGGCCAGCACTCACCTGACCACCATCCCCTATAAAAGCAGATGCTCTTCTTGGGGATGGTCATTCTTTTGGAGAACACTTCGCCTTCGTTTTTCCAGGTAAGGACCAGTACAACAACCTGAACCCCACAACTTGGATTATATTGGACTTATATATTCTACAACTAAAATTTACAGGAAACAAGAAAGATGGCGCTGAGGACGATCACAATGGTCGCTTTGGCGATTGCCACCACCCTGGTGTCCAGTGCCACCATCAGCAAGAAGGACAGCTACGGTGGCTCCACCTACTCGGCACCAGCCCCACAACAACAACAACCGGCAGCTTCTTACGATTCAAGCTCCTACGGTGGTAGTCAAGTCCAAAGTTACGGTTCAGGTGGAAGCAGCGATTATGGGGCCCAACAAGACCCAGGGACCTACGGCAACTCGGCACCAGCATCACCCAGTTCCTCTAGCGGTTCCGACTCCTACGGAAACCTCTACTACTACTACTACCCAGTAACTAACCACAGTCAGGGTTACGGAAACGGTGGTAGTTCCTCCTACGGAACGGCAAACTCTTACAACTCCTACAACCAGCAGCCCGTTTACTACCCTCAAGGAGGAGGAGGAGGACCTGGAGGACTCGGAAGTGGACTCGGAGGACCTGGAGGACTGAGTGGAGGAGGTGGAGGTGGAGGAATTATCGCACCAGGTGGTGGAGGAAATGGAGGAGGTGGTGGAGGAGGAGGAGGTGGAGGATTCATCATCGCTCCACCTCTGGGAGGAGGAGGAGGAGGACTCGGAGGATTGGGTTTCCCAGATCCCTTGGCACCACTTCTGTCGTTCATCGGAGCGATAGATGTGAACAGTTTGATCCTGCCGGCTCTGCTGATCGGAGGAGTTGCCCTCTTGCTGCCAGCACTTCTCAACTGCGACCTGCAGCTGGGTACTTGCATAATTCCTCTGCCGTTTGCGGACAACGCCGCAGCCAGGAGTGGGAGGAACGCGGAGGACCTCGACTACCAGCTGAGCATACCTCAGGCGATCGACCATGCTGCGAGAATCTACGACGCTGTCCATGAGAGTGAGCAATGTCTGCAACGTGTCGTCTGCGAAATGGGAGGAATGCTGAGAAACATGAGGGGCAAGGATATCTTCTTCACGTAAGTACTGAACGACCCCCTTCGAGCCAAACCTCTAATTCTTGTATTTATTCCCACATAAGTACTGAAATGTCCCCTTCAAACAAAAAATCTAATTGTTCTAATTATTCTTACATAAGTACTGAACGATCCCCTTCCAAACAAAACTTTCAAACAAAAGTACTGAACGGCCCCTTTATCCAATAAAAAGTTTGGCAGCCATATTTTATATTTTTGCTGGAGTAATTATTATTATTATTCCACCAAAAGTTGCATAAAAGTTAAATCAAAATGTTGTTATTAAATATTTTTAATTACAGTTTGTACGAGAACCAAAACTGCTCTAATTAGAAAATTATTGTTGAACAACTTTAAAACTTCAAGCAACATACTAATAACACCATTATTTTTACTGGGATTGTAAACTTAATAATTCAAATATTTAAATGAAGAATACATGTTATTTCAACCCTGTGCAGCTTAGAAACAGAATTTTATATTTTATTTCTTGCAAAATGTGGTTCAAAAACTTTTGCAACACCTTGCCTACTTCACAAGTTACAAGTTTACTTACTATTTACACTCTAACATACTTTTCAGGGATAAAAACTTCAAACAATTTAAGTGTTGTTAATTATTTAAGGTTCAGCATCAAACAAATTTGGTCCCCTGGTGGCCAAACGCCGCTAGCAGAAGCGCCCTGATAGCGTCCAGCACATTTTAATTTTTTTCAGGGAATAAAAAATAAGAATACTGGAAATCGTTAAATGTTGAGTTGCAGAATACATTTTTACATTTTACAAATAAATTTGAGCGTTATAGTTAAATCTTACTATTTTTGCTGTGCTTCCAAACTTTATTTTATTCTTTACATGCAGTTTTGGGAGCACCGCAAAAATAGTACATTTTAACTACAATGCTCAAATTTATTTGTAAAATGTAAAAATGTATTCTGCAACTCAACATTTAACGATATCCAGTATTCCTTTTTTAGATTTCCTGAAAAAAAGTAAAAATGTGCTGGATTCTACCACGGCGCTTCTGCTTGCAACGTTTGGCCACCAGGGGGCAAATTTTTTGATGCTCCACCTTAATGCCGAGTAAAAGTTTACTTTCAAAAACTTTTGGAACAACTTTTAATCCTTGCTCAAAAATATTCCCTAAATTACAAATTGCTCCGTAGGACTCGGTGAAACACATCATTCGTAGAAATGAATTTATTATAATGTAACAATTTGATTTATTTTTCAATTTTTGTACACAGGGTTCTGGAACACTTTGCATCACCTTCAATCAAGAAACAACTGTACGTGTTAAAAGAAGGGGCACTATCATCACAGACTTATGCAGCAAATTGCGACAAGTTCAAATGTGGGAAGTTGGACAACAAAGTGGATTAGGGTCACAGTATATTATTATATCTAATAACAGAACTGATGATGATTACGAATCGAGTGATGGGTGTGTGAGGAGCAACTCGATGACAGGACAGACTGCACCCAACGCTGGACGTAGATTGCAAGTCCGTTCCCAATGTAGTAACTTATTGAATATTTTTACTTTTTAAGTTCAAATTATTTTAACGGATTAATTTCACGTCCCTCCGAATTTTAGAGAGTAGACACACACATCTATGTACTTCTTGCTCAGTCACGATCGTTTTTTTATTTTTATCGTCTTCTTATCTTCTCCTCCGAAGATTCTCCGAAGATTCTCCGAAGATGCGCATCTTCAAAACTTTTTGTGTATTTATTTTCACGCGAATTTTAGCTAAATAAAATAATGACAGAATGTTTGTAGTAATTAATGTCAATTATGTGGAGAGGTCACCGCTGACTAGTGATGCGGTGGATGTTGGGAGATGGTGATGATCATCGGGGAAAATCACTCCGGAATCACCCGGTTGGGTAAGAGCAACTGTTGATGTAGTACTGCAAAAATAATTAATGAAATTAATACATTAAATAATTCAGCTAATTTTAAATTTAAAAATAACTAAGGGAATTAATTACATGATGATAAATAATAATGATAAAGTAGGTTGCAATGTGGTAAGCTTAATTTAGAGTGAAGTCAGTTGCCCCCCAAAAAAATAACAATATGACATATTTGGTTAATTAATTTGTAATAATATTTGGTTATATCGTTTATTATGAATTATAAATTTTGGTTACATAATTTATAATAATATTTGGCGATGTATTTTAAAACAATATGTGGTGATTGTATTATAATATTTGGTAATACAATTTGGTTATATATAATTTATAATATTTGGTTATATAATTTATTATAATATTTGTTTATATAAATTGCAATATTTGGTTACATAATTTATAATAATGTTTGGTTATGTAATTTATAACCTTAAGAGAGATCTGACATGGTTTTGGAGCATATACTGATAATCGCCTTTTTCAGTAGTTATTGCGTCCCTTATAGCACTGGCTAAAGCAGAAATCGATTAAAAATTGAAAAACAAAAGTTATTAGCGTTTTACCGAATTCGGCGCCAAAGCG
>JAQIWR010000475.1:0-20329 GCA_034695945.1 Glomeris hexasticha
TCCGCCTACGCAATTAAGTGAACAAAAGACCGATCACTAAGCCGATAATTGGAAAAGTGCACCAATTCACTGGCGCTTGTATACTATCGGTAGTGATGTGTACAATTACATTAAACTCAGTTATAGTTTGAAGACCTTAATTCTGCATATTGATTTTTAACTCCAACAATAGCATGCAACTAAATTGCTCACTTAATTGATATGTATAAACAACCTTTGAATTGGGGTACTTGCATATAGTTTGAAATGAACTTTATTTTTGTAGTCTAATATATAAGTCTACAGTTTAAAAGTGAACTGGTGCGGTTGGGAAAAATGCATCTGCAAACCAAATCGCTCCATCTTCAACCGTTTTATTCGAAGAAAATCGCTGTCCAACATCTTGCTCCGAACCACTAAAACGCTAATAACTGATTCAATAAAAATATATGTACTTATTGGTTTCTTGACAGGTTTCTGTCTATTGCATTTCCACATGGAGATTAGTTAATTAATATACATGCAGGACTGATGTTGCAATGAAGTTCCTGAAAACTTTTTCCATCACTGTTTCACTTTTCTAAATGGCATTCATTTGATATTATACACGGATATACGAATTTAATATAGGCCGGTATATCAGATGTTCTAATTGTGTATCCACATCATGATACGCCATGCATGACACCAAAGTATTATTTCATTTGCGGTCATGTAATTTGCGCTCAAATTTGACACACAGGAGGGTATATCATAACCTTACTGTTCTTGATTCAGTACATTTGCAGTCACAATCCGGCTTATAATTGGCTTTGCACCAAAATGAAGACCATAGTTAGAATATTGTTTCTTATCTTTCTTTTATCCACTGAAGTTATAACAGTAAATCATAAATGTCCTAACATAAGTGAAGTGTCTTGCGCTTACCGTGGAAGGTGTCATCTCACCTATGGCTACAATTGCAGAAAAGATCAACTGTGTTGCGAAAGCCGTGACAAGGAAGGCATATTTCAACTTGATTCCAGGTAAATATTCTCATAATCAAGCATTCGAACATCGTTTGAAATATTTGCTACATTTACCAGGATGTGCTGCGTTTATGTTTGATGTCATGTAATCTGCTCCGAAGAAGATACACTTACAATAAAAAGCCACAATTGCATATCTGAATTAAACAACATCCGATATAAACATAATATTAAGTACTGAACTTTATTGAGGTTTAAATATAATTATATTAGCTTTGTTTTACAAATGACATATTATTTGTAACTATTGTCGCATTCAAACGTAATAATTAACCCGAGCGCAAATAGCCCCCATTTAAACTGTCAGCAATAAAAACACTATTACTTATAAAAGTGTCATATTATTGGGGTTAATATGCTATTTCCATGTAAACAGAACATTTCAAACTAAAATGACCACATAAAGGCTTCCGCAGATCATTTGAACCACGAAACGCGTGTAATTACAAGCAACCGCCAACATTTCAATACACGATATACTACAAAATGAAATTTGTCAGAGTTTCCATGCTGGCTTTAGCAGTAATAATAATTGCAACACTTTGTGTTGGTGCTGAGGCCAGTGAGTTAATTTATATAAAAAAGGAAACTTGTCGTGATGTGAACGCGACGAGATGCTCCGCCGATGCCTCTGCGTGCGAAGTAACTTCGGATTGTAAAACCCATCAGAAATGCTGCACACAGGTTGATGTAAAGATAAATGGGTTCAATATGACTTCAACATCCAGGCAAGTAGTCGCTATTTCACTTAAATTAGACGTCAACTTTGTTAATAATTAATACGGTGCGGGAAACCTAATTACCCGTTAAATTCTTTCTGAAATTCTCTGATTTTGTGTTACTTTTCAATGTATATCATTCATAATTCTTCAACTGCTAATTTATGTAGTTTATTTACGAATTTAGGCCATAAGTTACAAAAACCAATAGTAAATAGGGTGAACGTAAATGAGTTAAAATGATGTTCAAAACAGTATTTCTTTATTTTCTACAGAAAATGCTGCCTTGATGTCAGTGAATAATAATACAAAGAAGAAAAATGGCTGAATAGTTTAATTTCCAGTATCAATTCACTTTTACAAGCTGATGAGGTCTAACAACAATTGACGACCACACGAGCATCACTGTATTACATATAATATACTTTAAATTATACATTGAATACTCTTATTTATTGCACACAGAAGTACTGCTTCCATCATTTACTTCTTGATGTCATCTTCACTTCTGCAAAAACAAAATTAGAATATATTTACAATTAGTTACCTATATTCTACAAATCATGTAATTATAACTGAACATGTTTCAATAAACTTTCTTTAGGTACAAAAGTTGTGTTTGTTTCTCACACGGTAACAATTATTTATCTTAAGTACATAAGAAGCCAACCACTTAAACCCTATTTCTCAAGTTCCCACATGTGACTGTCATTAAGATATCGCAGTATAGATAAACAATAATCTATAACAGCATTTCTGAAATTTCGATTGATGTGGACAAATTATATCAAATACCCAGAATATTATTTGGATTACAAAGATAGTAGGTAATAATAATCCAGCTGGAAAAGTAACATTCATGTTCGCGAGTATGAGCTTCAAACAACTTTAGATCTGAGTATAGGTATATTATTTATTGGGTACTGAATTGAGAAAAGCCTACAAATGACTCTTGCCATAATAATCCTTATTCTAGCTGTTTTGAATGGTAAGAAAAACTATAAAATGTTAGCTTCGACCAATATATTCAATTAAGTAATTATCATTGTATTTTATTAGCTGATTCTGCACAGGAGTTCAGATTAAATGGTCTTCAAGAAGAAACAGAAAACCGTATGAATGGTGGCCAAGATGCTGTATATGGTCAATTTCCTCACCAAGTAAGTAGGGTATAATATATAGACAAAATTTCATTCCAATACTAAAATCGCATTCAAAGTTGCACTATGGAGGGAAGTGAAAAGGGGGGAAAAGAGGCTTTCGGCCAATGAGAACGAAGAAATGCCGGGTTTGGGCGTGGCTAGTAGTGACCAAGAATGCCCAGTTGCATCATACTTAATCCCTGATTGGTCAGTTGTCTGGGCTTGCCACTTTCACTTTCCCTCAATGGTGCAATTTTGAACGCACTTTCAGTATAGAATTATCTAAGTAACGGTAAGTCCAAATTAATGAAAATTTCAAACGTTTATATCTTCTTAAATATGTTAGATCGTGGAATAAAAGTTGCAGGAAATAAAATAGGCCATTTTGGACCATGCAATTCGCACGGTTTCTGGAAAAATCAACTTTTCATGATCTTGATTGAACTTTTATTTCCAAACAGGTGTCCCTGTACCTTTACTACGGTTCAACACCAGAAGGGCCGTTTTCTTTTTGTGGAGGCATCGTTATAAGTGAAAACTGGGTCCTTTCCGCCGCACACTGCGTCAAGCCGTAAGTTTGTATTTTACTTTTTGCTTAATTAGGCTACCCTTTTTTGTTCAAATAATTTCCCCCAATTTAATAATGCTAACTATACTGTTCCAACCCTATCCTTTGTCCGCCATTATGTCAGTCAGTATATTAGTCTGACCGGCATAATGGTGGACAAAGCATAAAGTTTCAGTGAAAGTAATATACTAAAATTTTTACAGGACACGTAATGAAACCTACAACTACGTTATCACTGCAGGACAAATTAACAGAACAGTAGCAGAGGTGACAGAACAGAGACGTGAAAGCACGATAGGATTCGTGCACGAATTCTACCTCGGGTAAACTTGCGTAATGGCTGCCGAATAACCGCAATCCAAATACGTACAATCTTTTCTAATGTCTATGATATAGCCTCACCGTATCAGCCATAGCAGGATACGACGTTGGACTCATTTACATCAGTGAACCATTTGTGTTTAACTTCTACGTCGACAAAATTTGTTACGCGCCGGCCAGTTACGATATTCACGGTAACGGTGCACCAAGTACTGCTTACATATCTGGATGGGGAGTTCCTTACAAAAGTAAGTCAACATTTGTGATCAAACTGACTACAAATATTACAAATGTCAACTTCATACTGTGCACCGGTGCAAAAATATTTCACAATGGATCTGCATATCTTTCAGCGTACTAGTGGAATCTCTTTTATAGTGGCACCCCATATAAAGTACAGATTTTATCCTCCATTGATGTTTACCATGCTGCACACATATAAAAGCATACCCTTATAAGGAACCAAAATATGGATCCATTGTGATGGCGAATGCTGTTATAGGGAGATTCCATTGTACGCATGTACTTGTATCGCATTGAGGAAAAGTAACAAAAGTTGTTTTCTTGTCTCCACCATTAATTTTCTCTATAACAGTCTTTAACAACATATTATATGTAAAATATAAAATGGTGACCAGACAAACAGGGATCTTATAGCGAAGGCCGACTGTATACTGTACGCATATCTTTACGTGTATCTTTGCAGATGGGACTGTAGATGATTTATATGAAACCCTGCAATGGGCTGAAGTACCAATCCAAACTGATGAAACTTGCAAAACAGCAATTCCACTGTTTTACAGTATTGTGCAAAACGTTTGCGTGGGACACGAAGGTCTCACAGCCTGCAACGTAAGTTGGCGTGCGTAGAAGTTTGCGCGCAACAATCCGTTCATTTAATGTACATCTGTTGTATTAACTATTAATTAACTATTAAAGGGAGACTCGGGAGGTCCATTGACAATCGAGGACCAAAGGATAGCGGACGTTACCAATCCGCAATTAAATAACAAGATGGCTGCCGGGATAACTTCCAAGAGTTCTTCGGCGACTTCCTGCGAACCTTACACGATATACACTAAGATTTCGAAATTTGCCAAGTGGATTGAAAGGAAGACTCAGATTCCACCATGTCAAATTGAAAACTGAACGCTACATTATGCGTATACAGTGCGAGGATTATTTCGCAGACACGCGTCAATAAAGTCTCATTTTCCTCTATAATATATTACCAACACCGGAAAAGTACATCCAGTAATTAAGTACTTAAACATAAAAATGAACACACCTTCTTAAAATGAAGTCAGGTTTTTTGTATTCGCTACCTCACGAGGGAACTTTCTTCCCCTAAATCACTGGTGGTGTCCGTGTTGCTTTCAACGGCTTCGTCGATGTGCTGATGACCGTTACGTCTTCCCTCGTCCACCTCATGAAATAAAACCATATATTTCAGAATTTTGAGAGGAAAAATACAAAATATTTGTGAATATATGCTTATAACGTAATAACTACCGGTTCAACCGAGTAACCGTTCCACATGTTGCGCAACTCCTTCCGCCAACCACCGATGACAAATACGGTTAAAAGTGTACACGGCACCAAGTAAAGTAAAGCCGGTTGGGCTGCGGTCATCAAGTACAAAGCGCAGAAAGTCATCACGAGACCGATGGCGTACGCTTCAAAAATACAATCTCGTTAAATACCGTACGATGTATTGTTAAGACAGTTTATATACGTACCAATGACTGTGGAAATAAAATAGATTTTCCCACTTTTCACTTCCAGATCGAAACTGAGGCAGTACGAGATCAGCAAACCTTCGCAAACAATTTAACTTGCGTTTTCCAAAGTTCCGCGTAAATCTTAATTTTTAATAAAATCACACCTGGTACTAAGATATCACCAAATCCGAGTAGGGAATATCTGGTATTATAACACACGGTCATCGGATAATTCCCAAAGTGCGGAACTTTCAACACCATTGGTAACTGACATTGGAAAATAATCACCGTAAAATACACCGAAGTGTTTATTCACACCGTTTAGGCATACTACCTGTTCTAGGGAACTTCCACCTGTGGCAACCTCAACCATAACACTTTCACCATTCTGCAATCAAATCATTTTCCAATAAGTGTTTTTACAGTCAACTGCCTTACGGTCAACAAGCAATATACTTTGGTGAAAAGTGGCGTAACGAATACGAAGAATATATCGTAAATGAAGAGAAGAACCATGAGTACAGTACAAATCTGGAAACATTGCATACAATTCATTATAAATGCAAGCCACATCAGCAGTTTTTATCACGTCTTACTTTCAAATTCGGAAGCCGCATTATCTTCAGCATATTTATGCTGAAAGCCACACCGAGAATATCTTGAATTATCCACGCGTAGCTGTAACAAAATCATTTCCCAAATTAAAATCCATTCCATTGAGCATCAATAACGATGAACACTGCAATTTTCTAACCTCTCTTTTCGTACGACAACCCACCAAATGGGAACCGCGATGCTTAAAAGGGCCAACGCAATCTGTTTCGGCTGAGGTCTGCACGTCACGCACAATATCCGCAAACGACGTATCCTAAATAATAAATATAACTGCTAATGTCTGTACTGAATTACAAAGACATTTATTTTACAACAATTAGATTATATTAACCTGCCATTTGCGAAAGGTATCATCGGTAAAATGGGCTCTAAACACTGGTATAACCCTAATGCCGATGCCACGCAGAACATTGCCATGATCACGTACACTGTGTTAAAGAAAAAGTTGCTATTTTAGGTTTCATTAAAACTACAAACGTATTTACTACTTATAGAAGTTACTAAATAAACCGGAAAAACCTTATAAAACTTGAACCACATCAAATTAGAAATTCTGACTGTTTCCAGAAATTGGATTTTCGTAAAATATGTAAACGTAGATTTAATAATCGTTGTTTACCCAAGTAATCGTAGAAGAAATATAGCATGACCAACATGCCACTCATGCAAGACACAAAAATGAGCACGATCCACGGTGTTACTCGCAGGGAATCTTCCTCTTCGTGGACCGGCGAAGCGGATTTCGCGGCGTCGGTTACCGCAGCCACACCGCTTAAAACTTGCTTCTTTCTTTGACTTCTGAACAACCCAGAAACCAATTTACCGTTAGTAAGTCAACGTTTTTACAGTGGTGGCAATTGTAATATGAGAACTTTTCTAACAGGTGATATTTCACGTGTCCCGACCAGAAACTGCCCGCGATCAACGTCACCATAGCCAAGGAAAAAATCAACAGCAGACTGTAATCAACAGCACTATCGGCCTCTACATACTGTGCGATTTTAACATTCTTTCCCATTTCCTAAAATTGGAACCAAAAAATATATATAGAATCGACTATGTACATGTATGGAAAAGTACAATCATACTGACGGATAACAGAGTGGCTGAATTATTCCCAATAGCTGTGATGGTGATATTAATGCCAGCATAACTGTCATTAGACTTTGTCTGAAATTTTGTCAATATAGCATTGAGATAATTGTGTTAATTTCAATGTAATTATTTTGGAAATATTGAAAATATTAACCGATGGGGCTCCGGAAGATACAATAATAATTCCAACACCACCGTATGTTTCAACCGATTTTGCCTTTTCCAAAATGCTGCAGTTTAGTATGTTCATTGCAACAACTTTGCCGGTTAAACTTTCAGGTGGTCCTTGTTTATTGCAGCCATTCCATGTGGAATTATTGAGGTCCAAAAATGGCAAATATACCTGTAATTATATAACACAACAACCTGTAAATATCTTTGAAGAGAATGTATCTCAATAAAATCCAATTCCAACAATTACCAACCAAACTTATTCCATTCTTGATTCATGGAAATATTTTATAATAATTACAACAATATTAATATCCAAATTAATACAAATAATTAATTTAAAAACCTTGATTTTTCGCGGTTTTATTACACACGTAGTCTACTATGATACATATGATATTTTTGACACATTAATTTATATATAATTATAATTAAGCCTTTTTGCTTTATAGTTAAAAGAATTAATTATAATTAGAATAAATTCATACTTACAGCAGCAGTTTTTGACTGGGGCAAAGGCAGTGTATTTGGGAAAATGAAAATACAAAACGATTTAGTCGCTGAACCGTTTTTTGCTTCTAAAACGCCATATTCGGATCTCACCTGCAAAAATATCCTTGAAATAGAAATCGTGCAAATAAATTCCATACTTATATTTTTCTTATAATTTTCTTACCACAGCCACCAATTGCAACGCAACAATGACAGCACTGCGGGGATCCATGTTATTTCTTCCTATTTTACGCTATTTTCAATAAATCATCGTAAAACCGGCATAAAAACACCTGATCAAATTGACGCGAGGAGAAACATCAACACCGTACATCGGCCATCTTGGTTTCGGATTGCGGTTTTCGCAACACGTTGCAAGACCGCGGTGTGCAACAGTCTTGCGTGGCCCTCAGAGACGTGCAACTAATCGTGACGTCACGCTTGCTATTCCGGTTACGCATTTGCAATAAACTTGCTTACCACCACTTGCGTACGCAAGAAAGCATGGCCAACAAAGATGGCTATGCTGGCTATGAAGAAAGTTGCATCAAGGTTGCAAGCAATATTTTTAGAATCTATTCTGCGCATTGCTGTTTGCAATTACATTTTCCCCAATTTTAATATACATCCAAATCGGATTTTTATTTCAGTTTTAACAACTTCTTATAACAATATATGCCTGACTTCTTTAGAAAGTCGCCCATGAGAAAAAGTTGTGCACAACTGTGCACAATTTCAAAAAAACTTACAACAAATTCACAATTTGTGCACAAAATATTATGTTTGTGCAGTTTTGTGCACAAAAAGGGTCCAGTTTTGTGTGACTTTGTGCAAAGCTTTGTGCACAAAATTTTGTGCACAATTGGACACAATTTTTTCTCCTGGGCGAGATATAAATTCTACATAACATATAATAATAATTAAATATACAGCAGTCACAATTTCTGTGCAAAAATGCAATTTAATTTGCAAATTATAATCCATATAATTTCAAAAATACAATACGAGTTAGTAAAACACTCATTATTATATATTAATGTGACCTAAACTGAGTGTGTTATATACTTATTTGAAATTGTCCCATATTATTTGGCAATACATTAGAAAATCTGTCTCGAACGTGATTTATATAATTAAATGATAGGCCGCGCAGTGTTAATTGTAACAAACTTTAAATTATACAGAAACAAAGCTGCAATATGTATTAACGGTATTATGCTGTCACGTGACATTGGATTCCAGACAGGATTACAGTAGCTTCGCAAAGGATCTTGGCACAAGTGCGCACCAAAAAAGTGAGCATCAGCTCTTCGTTGAGGCTCAGTTCAACGTGCCACCAACTTGGATTTCGGATAAGAGAGTTCAACGCAGTGGCCCTTTCCAGGTCCAACCACCTCTGGAAAGTCTGCTCAGTTGCCTCACCGGCAGGCCCTAAAAGTATATCAGCAGGGCCCCAAAGTAGACACTCGAGGAGGATTTTTGCCCGCGACAGCGAAGCTGCCTTCTCGGCCCTAAGGACCCCCGCAACCGCTTCGATGACCATCCTGCAAGGCTCCTCCGATGGCTTTTCTGGAAGAAGGACCCTCAAGGTCCTTAGAGCACATTGGCACAAAGTGAGATTGGAGCCGTCGCAAGTTTCTCGGTCGGAGTCTTCGGGTAGGATGACGAGTCTCGGTGGAAGTTCATCGACCGAAGATTCGGACACGACGGCTACAAAGTCTTCAGGGTCGCCTGAAACTTCTTCTACCCCGATGGCCTGCAATTGTTTCAAACCGTGAACGAGTTGGAGAAGGAGGAAGCAGCGAGATTTGATCGGGTCATCTTCGACATCTAACGAAGGAGGGGACGGGCTTCGCGTTGGCGAAGAAGAGAAAGATGACAGAGTTTCCACTGTCATTGGTTCAAGGACCCAAATTCGACCGAAGAAAACGTTTTCTTCCTCTTCTTCTTGAGGGGAAGAAGACACCGGTAACAGGTTACAAGGAATCAAATCTTCGAAGACGGCAACCGGACCGAGAAACGTGCGGCCTTTTGCCGAAACCGGTTCCGTCGACATTTCTACATTTATCTACGAATAAAATATGCAAAGTTATAATTTCCCCGTTGTATTATTATACGTATTATTTTTACATTTACCATCAGAGTGACTTCGACGCAATTCTTCCAAATGGCACTGTAAAACGATTTCGATCCGCAAGTTGTCACCCGGCAATCTTCCCGTAAAGTAAAATCCTGCCACCGCAGATGCGAACTTTTCATCTCCGTCAGACCTGGTGACAATTGCTTCTGCATACCAGTCACCTATAAAAAGAACAGAGTTATTTCTAAAAGAACAACGGAAAGCTGCCATTTTGTGGAGGACCTGTTCCAAAATCTGGCGCAATGCCTGATGGTTAGCATTGACAACAGCACCGTAGTTCTCCTCTAAATTACGATGAACGATGGTTTTTCCTTTCCTCAAACTCAGCCTTACGGGTTTCTTCCTCGACCAGACAGATGGTGAAGAGGAAGCGGAGGAAGATGGACCTTCCTCATACGACGAGTCCACAACGCTGACCGACGAAACGCTCTTATCGGACAACGCGCCGTTGCAGTTTCCGTTAGGAGATGGTAACCTCCAATGAACTTTCTCCAGACTCCCATTCTTAATGATGACCTTCTCGTAAACCCTTACGTTGTTGTTATCTTCATTTATCGGATTCGCGGCAACCGGTTGGCACTTGGAGGAAACCTTGCCGACGGCTTCTCGAGAGCCCATCGATCTCTCGCTGCCCGGGCTGCTCTGCGGCGTAATAAAACTTTCCGACCCTGTGTCTTTGGACCTGACGTGGTCACTGTGAGAATCGTCATCACACGTGTCGTAAAGAATCGCAACATCTTTATTCTGAAATGATAACGTAAAATGTCTCCAAATTCACATTGGAATTAATATGTAAATAAAATAATTTATGATCATGGCCACCTGAAGTTCATTAACGTGTTCGGTTTGAGACGAGTGAACCATTTCATTGTCCGTAACTTCGGATTCAGCGCTTCGGCAAGGTTTCCTCGGGGGCAGGCGTGTCCGGACATCATCTGGAACGAAACAAAAAAGTTGCAAATGAATTCGGTTAACAACTAGCTTGAAATCGTAAAAATTCAAGCCCACAGGCAAGGTACATATTATACAAACCGGTTTCATCTTTGACTCCGCCGCACTCTTCCGGCATGAAGTTTCTGCACTCGGAATCGGTCGAGTGACCCACGTGCTGCAAATATTTACGAGCGATTAAAACGAGAAAAATTGATAGAAGATAACAAAAAACTATTGCTAAAGCTTCCTGGATGAGTTTTCATTTGGGTCGAGGCTGACCTGCGTCTGATCGCTGCCGTTCTGATCGCACGATGTCCTCGCGGTGGCCATCGGAGGAGGAGGCCTGGCTGGTTTTCCGGTCGAGTCTGCCTTGGATGAAGTGACTTCCGGTGCACTGGCTTTACCTCGAGGTGGTGGAGGTGGTCTTACCTAAAAACACAAACCAAATTTTAAATCCAATAAATTTAAGAATTTTCAATATGCGCGTTAAAAATTCACGGCGTTTCTCACAGCGCCACCTGGAACAGTTAAGTTGTTTTAGTTGCATTCAATATTACTGTGTTAAAGTTGAATACTTTCATCTGAAATGTGCCAATAATTATTACCGGAAGAGTCTTTGCAATCGCAGCGTCTCCGTCGGAAACCTTCACCGCGTCCGTTGCCATGATTTCATCCTCCCGTTTAGCCAAGTCCATTGGATGGATGATCTCAGGTCTGGCTTTCCTCGATGGAACCGTCACACTGTCCACCAGGGAACTCTCCTCACCTCCATCTTTACTCAATCGCAGAAATTTCTTGAGCGAGAACTTCTTTTTGTTGGCTCCCGCGGAGGCTTCCGAGTTAACGTAACCCAAGGATTTGGCCCTTTCCACCTTTAAGGGGGTTCCTGGAGGACTGGTTGGACTTTCGGGAGAGGGAGGTGCCTGTTGAGAATGGTACGTCGGCGGTGGAGGAGGAGGAGCTGGGGCTTGTCTCTTGGTCGACTTGCGTGAAAGGTCTAAAGATTGTGACAGGTTGGAAACCCGACTTTGGAAACTCATCCTTGCAACGTCCCTTCGGCCATCGTCCACTCCAACACCTTCATCAGGGTCGTCGTCTTGTACTGGCTGGTAGTAGGTCGCCTCTTCCGGACAAGGTACGGGTTCCGTCTTCGGCTGCGTACTCACTAATAACGATAAATCGTAAAATGTACACAGAATTCATCGATTATTTTTCTTTATACCTTTATACATGTCAAAACTCAATGGCGATGTTTTAGATGTAATTACATCGTTATTCACCTTTAGGCGTTTCTGCCATTTCCACCCGCGCGCACTCCTTCGCAATCGCGCTGAAATTGGGCTTTGCGGGAACGGCGGGTTTGGGTTTAGTAGCAGTTGGAGGTCTAACCGGAAGCCCTCTTAGAATGGCTGTGGACGAATAAGGGCTCGTTGTGGACGTGGACTTGGGCACGGTTGCCGTCGGAGGTTGCGGCGGTGAGAAGTCCGGCGGCGCGGTCCGCTGCTTCACGTCCGACGCGGCGTAATGGCACGAAGGTTTATGGTTGCCAATGTCGTCTTGGCTGCAATTACCACTCGGTGGAAGTGTCCTTGGAAGAGGAGGAGGTCTTTGGGGAGGACATCCTTCCGAGGAGCCCGAAGAATCCTCTCCGGCTTCCTCCGACACTCCCGAGCTGTTCCTAGATCTGGAACACTCCGAGTCTCTGTCGTAATAATCTTGATCTTCGCTTTCGTCATCACCATCCGTCACGTGATTCTCGGTGAACTGTAATTGAACGTGAAAAGACGAATTGTAAGTGCTCAAGATCATAGCTCAAGTGCAAGGGGTTGTTTGTTGTGTGTGGGCCAGAAGGGCAACGACTGTCTCATATAAGACTTATATTACAAATACAATTTGGGAATTATAACAGTGTGTTGTCCTTCTAACCATAAACCCTAATTGCTATAAAAATACAATAGCTTTACATGATTATCCTCAACTGATCCAATGGCATCTGGTGGATTAGAGACGGGTGACTGAAGCCGCATGCGTAGCAAATTCCTGCTGTCCGCTTTGCGGAAAATCCTCTGCTGCGGCGTTAACCCGTTGGAAGTGGTCTGGGACAATTGGGTCTTATGAGGTTCAACGACTACAGCAGCCAGGTTACCATTATCAGCATTGAACTCTGTGTTCTTGGCCGTAAGGCTCTTAAAGACCCTTTCCTCCTCCGAAATGTCCGCGTTCTCCACGGACTCCACATCGCTGTCACCATCGTCATCCTCATCCTGGGAGTCCTCCTGCTGATGGTCATCGTGGTGCTCACCATGATGGTCATCACCCCCGTACCCTATAACCACCGGAGAACCTTCCAAGAAGCCCACACTGGACCTTCTGGATTTCCTGCTGCGCGATAGCGCATCTCCTTCGGCTTCCGCGTTCACAAGGATTCCTTGGACAGGAGGACCTGCGTCGCTGGACCGTCTACCATTAGTGTTGCCGGACTCTGTTGTTGGTGACCACTTCCGGAATTGGAACCGTTCCAGGGGGGTGTAGATCTCCGGTTGAGAAGTGGTTTCGGGGTGTTGCGAGTCAGCGCAATCGGCTGGGTTCGTTTCACCGTTGCAATGGTCCAATTTGGTTTTGAAACAGTTGGAACAGAGGTCCTTTCTCCAGGTGTTCTGCACGAATGTTTTGCAGATTGGGGTGGCCATCTTGGTGCTGTTTGATGAATGGCTAGATGTTGGTGGTGTTGGAGTCATTCGCTAAACTCCGTATCCGGTATGGGACATTTTGTATTCTGGCCACTTCTGCAAAATACAAACGAAAAAAGAAAAAGAACACCTAAATAAAAAGTCATCATCACAAATGGTACAATGGTAGTCCAGACAGATTTCTTTTTTTTTATAAGGTACTACTAGTCCATGCAGTTGACCAGTGGTGTCGATTATCAAAATTGTCATTCAGCAGGCTTTCAATAGTTGTTGATTTATAGTGCTCACTTAAATGCAACATGGCCTCGATATAAAATAGACCTCTTATATAAACTGGATCAAGTTTTCATTTTCTTTTGTGAAGAAATGACAGCCCCATATGCATTGCGAGTAAAGTCATTTTTCATTGGCAGATTATGTGTTGAAAAATACAACTGGGCGAACAGGAAAACAACATCCTGTTGTACAACAAACACATACCCAATTGCCTCAATTGCCTACATTGCCATGGTTATCGCATCATCATGTCATTACAGCATACTAAAGTACATGCATATTATTATTATTATTAGCATAGACATGGTGATTTTTCTTGTCTGGCTAGCACTTGCCCAACTGGAACACACCGAAAGCTATTAAAGTCAAAGAGGTTGGATAGTCATTTTTAAGTATTACATTTACAACAGCTAAACTACAGTTCTCATTTAATTTAAATTAAAAATCATCAGTAAATTATACTTATTATTACAGATATCACAGGTTTTAGTTAACACAAAGTTGATGTAATGCTACAAACTTAAAACTAATTACCAAATCATAAATTGACACACCTTTATATCCAGTGTAATCTATAATTGTGGTTCATAATCAATACTAAATTAATTTGCATAGAAATATAGAAATAAAAATTTACTACTGCAACTAAGAGGTGTATTAAAATATATTATTTTACATTTTAAAGGTGAAATGGCACGGCTTTGTATGTAACACCCCATGGATGTAAATTTTGACAGTGAGACGACTTGAGGACCTATGTTAGGGTACATTGCTAATTTTTATTAGAACAACGAATAGGTGGGAAAATTAGAAAAAAATTGGACATATGCAAATACATGTTGTTTATGCATAGGAAATTTTTTCAGAGAATTCGGTTGCAAGAAATTTACCCTGTCACTTCACCTTTAACTGCTTTTGTTAACTATAAAATACTATAAAGACCACATATAGTCTTAAATACCCATTATTACCACAGCAGACCAATGAAATATTAGCAGGTTCCAGATTTTTAATTACCCATGTGACATTGCCAAGTTATTTTAATAGTTTGTAACCAAGATATACTAACTTGAAAATCCAGTTTAATTTTTTCATATTCCCTAGATCTCAAAATGCATTCCAGTTCGTGATTTGATTATTAATGCAATTATCATCAAACTGTTAATTCGCACATGTAACAGTTAAATTGCGAAATTCTGCATTTATTTCACTATATAATTGTAGTTTGTTTAATTATGACATATAGGCAATGTCGCTTTTTCCAAATACTCAACAGACTTCCGGTTCCGGGTATTTTAAAACCGGAAATATGGTTCTCTGAGGCCAAGTCAGACCAAATCTTGAGGTTACACTCTGCAAAATACATACATCACATTTCTCACACGTGTCAGCACAATTCCTATATACTAAAACACACCTTTAAAAACAAAGATAATTGAAGGTATAGAAGAATCACAATTGTATGAATCTATTATCTGGTTTACAGTTTATATGCTGTCATATATGTTCAAGCAGTGACCGTAAAACAAGCCGCAAAGTCAAACCACACATTTCCCGCTAAATAAAGCTATAATTTATGCAGGATATAACTTAATCTATAAATCCTGAAATAAATCAGCAGAATAAATGCAGCAAATCCTACAACAAATCAATATACAAGACAGACTTACACTCCGCAACACGTGAAGCCAGTTCACCGCGTACTAAAATCCAAACTAAAACTGCAAACAACCCACTAAATCTACTGCAACAGCTATAAATTTCATAAAAAGTGGTTTCAGAACCTCATCTTTTTACAGTATAATTTTAACCGAACATTATATCATACACACCTATACGTGGGCCTTATGCAGCAAAGTGGTTTTCTAAATGCATGCCCTACATGCAGCTATAGACAGACAGAAGCAAACAAGCTTCCTGTAAAAAAGAAAACACCCAAACCAATCTTCCTTCAACTAATACAAAAATGTACAACCTTACAACATACACCTGGGCCAATTATGGCATCCATTTTTTGGCCTCTGCGAATGGAACCGTCACGAGGTCAGACACAAATAAATGTATACCTATCAGGTAAAGAAAAAAACAAAAACAAAAACCCAAACCAGTGTGTAAAGCTGCATATTTATTCATCGTGAAACCACGTGACATCTATCATCCGGCTATTTGAAAAATTGCAAACAAAAGGCATTCATTGCAAACAATTCACTAGAGGGCATAATGTCCATGCTTGGCTGATTTGGCCAAACTGTCAAAACACTGTATAATATACCTCTTGATAATACCAAACAAGCATACTCTGAAATTAGTAATCATACAAATGGAGGTATGTATATTAATACTGAAATCTGCAAAATTGCAGTTCATGATCAAACCAATATGCAGATAGTTCCTTCCATCTACATTTTTGATGCATTTAGGTTGAGCAATTATACAGTATATAGATAATAGAAATGGTAATAATTTAAACAGTCTATATATCTGTCTATATATACCATTATTATATTTAAATTTAAGAAGTTCACTGCAACCATGCATATAGTCAACATTATTTTTTAAGTTCATGGAAGAAAAATATATTATTTAGACTTGCTATTTAACAATATTCAAAATATGTTTGATTTAATATGAGAAGTTACAATTTAGAATTATAAATATTTGCAGTTTTAATTATTAGTGGATTAATGGTAGAGAACATATGTATTGTACATTGTTCTCATATTAATTGCATGGAAACAACTTCCATTCAACCTTGCAGACTTTGTTATTTTGTGATGAAAAACAATAAACTGAGGTTACGCCCACATTATCATTATATTATACGCTTCAAAAAAGAAACATTTGAACCACATGCATGAATTTCATTTTATTTAGTGTGCAGTGCAATCTGGCATAATAAAATGAATGTAAGTACTACTGTATATTGTTTATAATGTGATTAAATTGAGCATGCATGTAATTGTGCGTGTGCTTGTTTAGCACACCAAACCTACATTTGTTGTGGGTTATGCCTATTAAAGTTCCAATTACAAAGTGTGTGAGTATACTTCAATTTTTTTCCCTTGATTAAAATCCTTTTTTGGCCACTTAAAAAATTAAAAGGGGGAAAAAAATAAATAAAAATGGGACCAGTAACTGGTACCTAAAATTCCCAGTATACGCCCACTCCTAAGGGATGATTGCTACTTTTCACAATTTACCCTTGTATTTACAAACAGGATCAAGCACCAATTTTCCACAAGTACACTCTTTGTGTAAAATTACAAAATAGACGAAAAGAATAAATAAAGCAGTTCCATGCTCGAAGAAATAAAACAGTGGGATAAAGATGTTTGCACCGAGGTGTTTGTGAAAACTTGAAAACCTTGAGAAAGTCTTTTTCTAGCTGTAAAAGGTTATGTGTGCAAAATCTAGTTTTGTGAACTTTTTTATGCAATATGCAACAACAACGTCCATTGACAGTTTACTAAAACAATTTACATTTTCCATAAAATAAAACTACGCTCAGTTAATTAAATGTAAAACTTTTAGTTTCTTAAAATTTTACAGTTGTTGTAACATGTTGTTACCCAATTTTTGGAAATCTACTTCACCTTGTAATACTGTTAGATTGAATGAGAAAAACGTGAATCGAGGTTTACATTTTCTAGTCAATCTTCTCTCAATTTACATATTCATAATTTGGCTGAATAATTTATGTGCAATATTGCACACAACAATTTGTTGTGTAACAAATGGCACAAGGATGAGCATAAAAGTGACTTGGACGACTAGCAGCCATAGAATTATCTGTAAACTACTAAATGTAAAAAAAGATATATATATGCTGCTGTTGGATGCAAGCCATGTATTTCTGCAGTGTTGTCTGTTTATTTTCAACTTGGAACAAAAACAGAACGGTATTAATAATCTTATCTGTTGCACATAAAATATGTACAGTAATATTCAAGCCCATCACCTACAATACCTAAAATACCCAGAAAAAACTATTATTTACAAAAAAAAATCAAAATAACACATTTAAATATTTTCAACAAGTTTTGCAGTTTATAGCAGAACTCGAGATGAATCTAACATTTTTTTACACTTCTTTTATACCCCAAATAGTTTTTAAGTTATTGATGTTAAACAGTTGCAGCTTTATAGATGGCGCTGCTACTGCATACAAGCAGCGCCCCTGTCGACGAGTACCTGAAGATTAGTTATAAAATGTAAAGAAAAAATGATAATAACGGCCACATTCTCACATTCTTCATGAATGTTTTTATATGAATAATGTGACAGTACTGAGCAGTGACCAGTCTTGATGGACTGAAATGAACACAGCAGGGGCACTTTTGAACACACAGCATGCAGGCAAAACTAGCTCAGAAAAGCAATAAAGCATGTTTACCTAGAATTTAAGCACAATTTCAACATGTAGTAAAACAACATGTCTGTTTTATGGGGGTAACTGCAGGGAGCTGGCAAACATGGCAATGACCGAAATAATCCTTACAAATCCCCTGAAATTACAATTTCCCTCTCAGTATCATAATTATAGACACACTCAGAGTATTTTATAGAAATATTAAATGTTCCTATTTTTTTCTTAAATTCTTTACCTGAAATTATGCCAAACTTGGAGAAATACCTTCGCAGTACTAGGTATATGTATTTATAAACACAATGGAAGAATTACATATAATCAAAATGAAGAAATACTGTACATAAAAATTATACTTAACTAACTTGGACTTTTCGTAATTTAACTTCAAATATTAATTTAAGTACGCCTAACAGAAAGGGATTTTTTCTTCGTGGCAGTAACATACTGGAAATTTTCACATGGAAAATTACCAAATAAATCCTCACATGTTTTTCTCCTACTTTTCCCAATTCTGAAGAGAAAAAAAAACAGTGAAAAATTAGAAATTAAGCAGTTGCGTGTGTGCTTATTTCGTGCAGAAACATGTCACAACATCAATACGTCAATCTTCCAAGCAAAAAACATATTCAAATAATAATGTAATACAATATCCAGTGCAAATGAAGCAGCATCGACTTCATAAACATTACGTAGCAAGAACATGAGATGCCAATATTTGTGCATGATGTCACACGTGTACGCAGTCAAGACAAAGTTTGAAAATGCATACTTAGAAAATGAATAATAGCATTTAATTGCAAAGGGAGGGGTTTTACGACACGCATCGCAGAACCGTGAACGGTTGGCATTTCAAAATGTTCACGTGAATGTATGTGGAAGTGAATTGCAACAGGTTAGGAAGCGCATCTGTTGCTCGTCTGCAACTTTCTTGCACGAGACAGAATGCACCGCAACATTTCATCGCAATACGGGTAACGTTACGCAAGACACGCAACACAAAATTGCGCACCATCTTTTCCCACGCAATAAAGTTGCGAAAGTCGGAGTTTTTTAAACACCCGAGTTCAAGCTCAACGCATCGCCGAAATTTGACCTACATGTTAAAAAAGTACACCCTGGCCATCCCCTTTAAGGAGTTCAACAATCGGAGTACCGCGTACGGTTAGCATTATGTAATTTGGCAATAAAACAAAAGATTTTCAAGGCCACTTTTATTATATTTCGCGTTTTTCATATTCGGAAAAATTCGCATTTCACGCAGTGACACATAAACTTGCATAAACTAAATCTCGCTAAATTAAGCTCTTGCCAAGTCTGGTCTGTGGAAGAGCAATTTATAGACAAACGGATGCAAACATCCTACGCAAAATCGTGAGAAAAAACACAGGAAATGTACTTACAATTGTTGAAATTTGAAATTACGCTGAGCCATGCATCCACTTGACGAAAAACTCGGTAAAATAAAGATGTAATCCAACGATTCCTGATCAAAACAAACAGTCCACAATTAATGTCCTTCTCACGAAGATTGGATGCCAAGACGTAAAAGGAAAAAATTAGCAGTTTGAAATGTGCGCTCGCAACGGGCGAAACAACATAAAATGATGAGGTAAATTTTCCACGGCGAGGAGAAATCGAAATTGGCGTCACCTGGCGGCGGCGTTTGCAATCACCCGGCACGCCTTTTCGCCACGCCCTATCACCTGCAAGCACGCCGATACATCGAAATACCGATGATGTACCGGTATTTTTCTCGCCGCATACCTTCACAACGGAAGACCGCTGGACGTTTCGACGCCGAGCGTTACACCACTCATGACGTCATCATGCATCCGTTTCATAGCTAGACCACCAGATGACAAGAAGAAACGTTGTTTCAACGTCTACATAACGTATATGCATGGTTCATTTTGTGCTTGATTACTGAATACATATTCAAAATATAGGTATATAAATTTGATCTGTAATTTAAGTTGAAAATAATAAAATAAAATTACTTTAAAGGAGAACTGACACGGTTTTGGAACATACCCTGAAAATTGGCCTACACAAAGTAAAACATTGCATAAA
>JAQIWR010000476.1:0-20326 GCA_034695945.1 Glomeris hexasticha
CAGTTTCAATGCTTCGAATTGCGTTTTGTACCCACCTCGTCCGCCATTTTCGTAAGTCGCAGCGCCACCTGGATTCCATGGCGGACGCGGATATAAACTATATAAGAATTTTAGGCAAGTTAAACAAGTCTTTTTGTAAAATTATCTAGCCTTAATGTGTATATGCACTCGTTTGTTCATCGTTATGTGTGATGGCTTGAAACTGGAAGTTGAATTCCTCGTGAACTCAATATTCTCCATCCTTTAGTGCAATAGGTTTTATGAAAATGTGGTGAAGCAAATTAAATATGAAGGACAGTGAAACCGGGGAAATTACCTGTTAAGCTTCATCATACAAATTACGGCAAATCAAATTTTAGTTTGCATAAAATTATACATTATGTACGAGTTTTCTGAGCAGCCCATTAATTGGCTTCACTGCCCTAATGTGAAGTAGCGCTTCATTGTACATCGGCACTGGTTGGGCGGTGAAGTACATATTAAGGGGCCGCTTTTGAAAATTCATTGCGATTACTTGAGAAGTTATTCGCCAATTCCAATTCTGTTTTCGTAAATTCGCATCAAAATACTGCATGCTACGATTCCTTAATTTAAACTCCCTGCCTCTCACAAAAATCCCCAATGTTGGGATTCGTTTGGTTTAGAATAAATGCTCCAAGGTCGCCGATTTCATCACTACCGCATGTCCCCCTGCCATCTTAAATTGACGTATCTTACATAATGTCTCGTCTATCACGTTCTGAGATAATTACATTATTAAGAAAATGTTCAGACTTCTAGTCACCCTGTATATTTTACTTCATTCAGAGTATACATATTGAGATTTTAAAATGTGAAGATGCCTGGGCAAAACTAAACGTAATGGAAACCACTGAAAATGAAAGAGCTCTGCAGGATACCCCCTCACACGTACTGGAAGTCTTGTAAAATGGTTAGATATATAGGCATCACTCCCACTCCACCCAAAGATGCACTCACTCCACCACAAACACTACTGACCACACTGTATAGATCTGTGAAAACCAAAATTCTCTCCACTGTTTATGTTTTGACCATGCTACCATCAATTCTTCATGACCTCAGCTACACACCATTACCTAACATTGCTTACAGTTCCTCTGTTGGTATGTAATTTCTTTTGCATTTCATTTCAATTGTATTTGATTGGTTTTCTCTTTTATTACAATGTTTGTTAAATTGTTGTTAGGAATCGTCCTGAAGATGGCAACGTGTTGTAGCCAAAATATGTAGACAAAACCGTCATTAAATTTTATAAATAAGATTTGCCTTTGTTGGTTTGCAGCCTATCCACACCAAATATGAATGTATTGCCATCTAAGATAATGTTTTCTAGCATGCTGGTACATATAACTACTAGAGCAAATCAATACGTAAAACAATTTATTTTTTCAAATAAAAAACTTTAATATCCTAAGTATACACGTATAAAGCCCTATCTATGTCTTAGCTGTATTCAACAAAAAATTGTGTCTCTCCAGACATTTCTCTCATTTTGGCAACAGTTTTACTGCACCATATGTAAACTATATGTTGCTTTATGTTTTACGAATATCGGTGCTCGCATATTAAGAATTTAGTGCCATGCAAACTGATCCAAATCTGAGCAGTGAATGGAATCGCATCAAAACGTGCAATTTCGCACTTTTCAGCCCAGCACATATTGAGGTTCAATTATTATCACAAATACTCTGGAGGGCCAACTTCACTATGAAACATAACTCTTTTGTGGATATAATAAAGCATAAGCAATTGCACAAATAAAATTCACCCAGTTTCCTTTCAAACATAAAAATCATTTGATACAGAATATAATAGAGTAATTTAAGTTTATACTGTAACTGAAGAGCGTAATGTCTTCTTGATGACATCAATTCATTGCTCGACAAATGTCACACTTCTCAACATCGTCACAACACATACAATTCACATTACATTTTGCATAGATTTGTTCAGTTTCAAATTTCTTACATTGTCATCGAAATAATTGAGGAATAATTTCAAATATTTGAGCTAAAAATGTACACTCTTGCAGCGTGCCAATTTTTTTGGAAAAATGTGCAGATTTGTGTTTCTTCTACGATCATAAAGAAGCACAGCAGAAATACGAGATAATCAATCGGATCAAGTGAAACACGCTGCTTGATTAAACACATCTGTCTTGGAAAATTTGTTTCTGCGACTTATTCGCTTGTGCTATCGATCATCCTTATACGAGTGTGTGCGAAACGACGGGTAATAAAGTTACTTTGCAGGAACAAGGAAAGAAAATGACATTAGCAAGGAGAAAATGAAATGGCCTTCTGTTAGGCGATATCCAATTTTTCCGGCCTCCCTTCGCTACACACCTAAGGATGTTGCAATCAAAATGGCCACCGCTCCCGGATTCAACGAATAATAATTGGCTTAGCCAGATTTACTCACATCACTCTATTCCAGCTCCAGTAGACTGGTATTGTCTTGACCTTTTGCTCCGCAGGCAATGTGTCATCAGGTTGTATAGCAAGATTACATTGCATCACTTCCACTTGCCTATATAACCTAAATTTGCCAACTTTCCAAGAGTATTAGCACACTTTATATTTAATAATAACATTGTTTACGCCAATTTTAATGTTTGGAGAAGGTAAACACATCCCTGAAAAAGTTCAAGGGTAATTTTGTCGACAAAAACGGTTACAATAATTTGTCGGCGAAATATTGACCTTGCTGTCAATCATTTCCAAAATGTTCATTGTCACCTCCAGTATATGATCAAGGTCACTATATGATACCTACATACATAGGTGTAGTAAATCCAGTTGATTAATTTGACACAATCGTTGTACTAAGTCGTCTGTGTATGTTAATAGGTTTTCACATTCTGTCTTTAGTTCGGTTTTCCGTTGCTGATGTTAGCAAGTTAAGCAAAAATCATGTCATGAAGTTGAGCAGAATGTTAGGCAGCACGGTACACATTTGCGCTACAATAACTCTTGCTCGAATCATACATTTATGTAATACAGTAACATATCACATTAACACGCAACGAAACGGATAATCATATCGCATTTGATGTATAAAATAGGAATGAACGGAGCGAAAAACTAAAAGAGATTGTTTTCCTTCTTTCCAAATTAATGGAGCGTTACCCGCAGATTTGGAGTCTATCTCTTCGCAATTGGCAAAGCACATTTAATGCCACCAAGCAGAAACGAAAAACCATCTCTGTTCCGCTTTCATGAACTTCGATTCGATTACCCATACAACCCAAATCACCTCAGTAGGCCATAAATATTTCGAAATGTATGGCATAATAATGCACGAATTTGTTCACCGTTATGATACCATCATGTAGTTGCGCAAGCAACATGACCTCTAAGGAAAGGTTTTGTATGTGACTCGGATGCAGCCGGTCTGCGAGTGGCATCTTTCAATAAGGGCAAAATGAATACAGTTAAGATGGCTGCGATGTCTGCAAAAGTTCCACTCATTAAATGTACTTCTTATATACGCGAAATGCACGTGACAGCTTCAAAGATTGCATGCATGATATGGGCCAAACACTTATGTAGGCTACTTACCAGGCATATCGTGTAAATGGATTCCTTTCAGCATGCACTTTTGAAATGTTAAATAACCATTCTATTTATGCCATGTGCTGAAAGTAGCACTTACAATGTCGGGGGGAGGAGGAGAAAATGGTGGAATTTGAAATTTCAGATTTATCCCTCCCTCTTAATTCAATTCCTGGAGAAAACAAAAAATCGTTTGATACTATAGGCAGTTGTCGCAATGTTGATGTTGTAAAAGAAAAAGTATGATTTCGGAGTCTTACAATAATAAAACAATAGGAGATGAAGATCATATTGCTACTGCATAAACTACTATATTGGAAAAATATGTGTCTCCATATGCTTTGGAAAGAAATATTAAAATGCAAGACTACAACAAAATTGTACATGTATCTATTGTATACGTGTACAATTAACTGAACATTTCAGCTATGAATAATGGAAAGAAATTTGTTTCTGAAATGGCAGAGGGCATAAATAATTTTTGCAGTACATTTACAAAATGATTTTTATAATTCACAAGGGAAAGTGATGATCATGATGAGCACGGTGTAGAGTAGCCTACAGGTGTCCATAAACATTAATAGAAGAGTAATTCTGGACATTATTTACACATATAACTTAATAAACACGAGAAACCTATAATGCATTTCATAATCAGGATTTTTTTTAGATGGGGATGATGTGTAAAGGGTGCATGCATGCAGTCAATGATGCATGCAGTACAATGTTTAATTTTCCCAGTGTTATGCATGAGTGTTATTGATCGAATGGTACATATATGCGGCTGACAGAGAAGGATATTAACTAACACCCAAAAAGGTGTTCGATTGGGGATATTGCTGAAACACCATTAAAATGCAATAATAATTTAATGAGTGCAAAATATCGTGATTTTCAGCACCATGAAGGCTTATATAAAATGAAGACTAGCCTCTTACCTATATGAGCCTATATCACTTTTAGCTGTGTCACCGAATGAATTTTGATTAAATTTTATTATCACAAGATGTATCACAACATGAAAAGAAAGGAGAATGACAATGAAGAAATAGCGATGAGTTGCATTGGCCTGATTCACTCATTCATTTAAATTATTTTTAAAATGCTGTTGTATGCAACATTGAAAGAAGGATTATTTTACAGTTGAGAATATTTCAAGTGATGTTATTGTGATACAGCTAACAAAAGACCGCATGCAATAAAGCAATTAAGCGTTTATCCATTTGTTGTTCGTTCGTTTTGCGTTGTTGGAATCTTGAATCAAGAGAAAAAAAAGTAATTTTCGCATGATTCACAGGGTGGATAAAAAGTCTGAAAACTAAGTTGATAACTTTTAACTCGTCATACGTTTGACATGTAATGTAGATTACTATTGCCGATCTCACATACAGCCCTAGATATATATTTTGTAGATGTATTATCACAAAGGTAAACTTTGAGGGACACCCAGGTGGGATACACCCTCAATGTTCCATCGTTTTACTAAGAACATGCATGTTATGCATGTTATTCACTGACTGAGTTGAAGAAAAGTCAGTTCACTAACTTCTTGATTTTTAATATCGGTTGAAATGCACTATAAACATTAATATGACAATAAAACATTTTATTCACCCTGTATATGTTGGACATGTAGTTACTGAAACGCTGAACTTGCAGTCTATTCAAGATCAGTAAAAAGTAGTACATATAAAAATAGAAAAAAGTTGTTCACATTCAAGTAATGATTTTTATCTTTATCATTATCATGCACTGACAATTACATGTATTACAATTACTGCATAAGTTGTCAAGAAATGTGGGACCAAACTGGAATTTATTCCAATGAACTGCTGCTGCACATGTGAACTTCGATTATATCATTAATGTGGACCGGATTTTGGAGGGTCGACTATACTTCATTCGCAGACATTTTTGGGGAACTAAAAAATTGAAACCAAAATATTTGATAAGTTCATAATATCATACTGTACAAACATACCGACATTAAATTCTAGATTTTTTGGATTGCAAGTCTTGAGATGACTGAAAAACGCAGCTACTATACTTATATCTTTTGTTCCAGTTTTACATCAGTGCAAGTCATACGTTGCACGTTTTTAAACCGATAAATAGCACAACTATCATATTGTTTGTTTTTTCCAGGATTGATTCTGAGAGGGAGGGATTCACTAAACGAAACCATTTTTAATCCCAATCGCCTATCCTGCATTAACAAGATACAGTATATGGTTTTCATCACTATACTTCATATTGCATTCTCCCGTTCATTAGAAATTTAGTCTAGTTACTTGACCCACAATTATAACGTAGTCTAGATAGGCAAAATGGTACTTGTGCACTGTTTTGAAATGTTAGTTAACATATGCATGACAGCCTAAAATACAACTGTATGCCAATTTCAAACTCCATTTAGACTAGCTAAAAAGAGCAATGGTGTCACAAATTCGACTGTTTTTATTTCAAAATACAAAACTGTTGTAACGTTAAATATGCATATTAAAGTATTGCTTAAAATTATTACCTTATATGTGAAAGTTTATCTTGCCCCTAGTAAAATAACGCGTATAAAAGCTTGTGTCACTATTGGTACTAGTATATTGAGCAAGTTTATTACAAGTTCCACCTCGTTAAACTGTCAAGCCTTTGTCAAACAGCACGTCGGTCCCTTAAACGTGTGAGGAGCAATTCCCAGTAAAAGGAAATAGTTTTTACTGTCTTCAGGAATTGATTTATTGGATGACAAACAATACAACACAAAATGCAGGAGTCACACCGCCAGTACTGGCATTACAGCCAATACACCAGTGGCAATAGTGACACAAACTTTTATGAGTATTATTTCATAGGGCCAAGAAACACCTTCACAATTAACATAAGCATTTGAAACAATATCTGCATGCTAAACATGCTGTTATGAGACATTTGACATCACAACAGCTTTGAATTTTAAAATAAAAAAAACAGTCATTACTTTCCGGATATACGTATAACCTTCCTCGTATACACAGGATGGAACAAAAGACACCTGCGAAGTAAGTTAAATATGGGGAAGACCACATCCAATCGCAAACTTATAGCCCACAGGGTAACAAACAGTTTAAGCTAATTAATACGTTTCAACAAGGTACATGTGTATTTTAATTAAATTTCATTTGAACAACATTGTGGACTGCAGGGAAGCGTCTCGTAAAAATGACAACAACTTATGTATATATGGCAGATATTCCGCTTCCCTGCAGTGTATAATGTTGTACGCATGAAATTTAAATAAAATTCACACGTGCCTCGGATTAACATACACTTTGTCTCAAACTGTTTGCAATTGGATGAGGTCATTTCCCATATTTACTTTCCAAATTAGCCTTGAAGATGAAGGTTAAGGTCACTGTTAGTGACACATTTGAATCTCTTCCATGGTACACGTGGGGTGAAATGAACACAATATCAAAAGTGTGTACCGTTCCACAGTTATTCTACGCAGAAATTTCTTTTTCCACTCTGTATAAAACGAATATGCAGATTATTAAAGCCTCTGTGAAGAGAACTGGTAAATAAACTTTGGATGTATTAAGAAGCAGTTTAAGCGATTGGCTTCCAGTAGTTTCACTGTCGTCTGAATGGTACGCTATGATAGTATCATTTAAAACCCACACATTACAATTAAAATAGTTATCATACAGTTATTAAAAATAAAGTACAAACTGCTGCACATATATGATAACAGTGTCATATATACATCATAATTTAGTAACTATAGTTTGTCCAAGTGTAAAATTGCTCCTGACATGATTAGAGTAGCGGCAACAATCAATTGACCTGCGATGCCAAATAAAGCCTCTCAAGTTCTACACAAACTGATAGTTAGGTTTGTTCAGAAGAAATATAACAACATAGGTCGTTTCTTTGTTAATTAATGAGCGTAATAAGAGATTTAAGTGTACATTGAGCCAAAACACCACAATTTCTTGCGATCAGTAAAAATAATTGTATATTTTGTTGCAAAATCAGCCTCAAATTAATGATGTATATTCCAACACTGAATATAAAATAATGATGCGAGAAGCATTCTTACCCTGGGACAATTATCTGGCGCGACATTACATCAAAATCAATGAACGTCCACAAAGAAACCGCAAAAATCATGCTGCTATCATCTCCATTCCGTGCTTGCTTACTTGGTCTTGAGTTTTAATGGCGTTATGATTTCGTGGTTAGGACTTGCCCCGCCCACAATTACCCCAACAAAGCCAATTTCCGTTGTCTGTGCAAAATTATCACACATCGTCAAGTCTTGTTGTCGGTTCAACTAGCGAATTCCTGACACGTGCAAAATGCTGGGCAGGTAAAGGTGGAAGAACAGGCACATAATTGCGAAACCTGGAGTTTGTTCCAAGGATTTCTTTAACGGTTGGTGGCTTAGGAGTCACTGTGGAATGCGTCCCATCAGGCTCACGTTTTATTGTTCCCACCAGCTTCGTGTTTTCTGAAACACTATAAGGTAGTCCATCTGCGATTATAATATTTGACCCATACACACTGGAATCTGTGGTTATCCAATCTATTGATGAGGGCGTCGGTGATGGTGGAGAAGGTGAGGGAAATCCTCCGCAGATGGCGCTATCACCTCTCGATCCATCATCACATCTACATGACAATGCAGCGTTGTTCGGCCTAGATAATGATTCCGGTTCATCCTTAGAATCTCTTGGGATGTTGCAAACTGCGTGATGAGAATTGTGCCTTCCAATAGTTTCCAGCTCTTTATTCCTGTCTGCAGAAACAGGAACGTCCTGCTGCATGTTTTCATCCTTAGCACAGCTCTTCTTCCTATCTTTTTGTGCCCTCTTCTCTTGGTTCTTGCGATCTTTCTTACTCTTTGGTGGTGGGTCATCAAGGTCATCTCTCGTAGCAGGCACCACCAAAGGACATCGTTCTCTACTCCTGCCTACGTTCATCACCACATCCGGTTTATCCGACAGCCTGCAGGGGCTGGCAGAACTGTCAATAAGCGTTTTATCGCTGTCTGAAGCTTCGTCACTGAAACCCTTTTCAACTGAACTCGACTGGGATAGACGGGGCACTGATGACGTCATCGAGGCTCTAGAAGAAGCCGCACTACCACCAGCACGTAACTTCCCCAAGCGAAGATCAATGTGGTTCACAGAGTTCAGGAATTTGGCATGTGGTGAGAAACCCTTGCGGCTGTTGGAAGAAGCTGCATTTGTTGACACCCCAGATGCATTGGATGGCAAAGAATTGGATGTGACATTATTAGGCGGCCTCTGCTTGATCTCGTGGTGCGACGACCTTCTCCTCCACTTAGTGAGCAACACGCAGATGAGCAGCAGAACGGCTGCTCCAAGCAGGACCAATCCAAAACTGATTCCAGCGATCTCTCCACCACTCAATCCTGATGCTTCCAGATCACGTATTCCAACTCGCAACGAGAAATTTGCTGTCCAGCTGCCACCACGGTTATCAGCTATGCACGTGTATACCCCCGCATCATCTAGACTGACACCTGTGACAGTTAGCACACTAGTCTTCTCCGTTGTCCCCCTTTCGTGAATCACATATGTCTGGAGTCCATGGGCAAATCGAGTTAAGTTGCCCAAGAGCTGGCCTCTCCGGAACCACTGCACACGTGGTTCAGGGTTAGCAATCACCTTACACTGCAAAGTAGCATTGTATCCCAAGTATGCAGTGTAAGGGAACAGAGGTGCTGGAGTGGAAGCCACATTCGTTGGATGATGAGGAGGTGGTGGTTGTAGTAGAGGATCCCTGTTAGTGTGAGAGCCTCCATCGCTTAGGCTAGCAGTGTCTGGACTATTGATCATAGCAGAGCCATTGTCCTCCTGGTCGTATCCATGACCATAACCACTAACAGCAGCTATTCCAATGCCCCTTGGGGGACAGGCTAGCTCTTCTAATGGTAAGTCAACTAATAAACGACCATGTAATCTATGCGGAGACGCACAAGTGGGGGAAATTATGTACGGGATCTTGTAACGGTTCAACCACAGTTGCACATCTTGCATGGAGCAATCACACTTCCAGGGGTTTTCATGAAGGTCCACCCCATGTAGGCCTTTCAGTGGCGACAGAGTCCTAGCAGTCAGCGCATTTAAGTGGTTTCCATCCAACTTGAGGTAAGCTAGAGTATGCAGACCTTGAAATGCCCTGGGAGCAATAGCCTCAATATGGCATTTGCTCAGCTCCAAAGAAGTGAGTGCTGTGAGGGAATTGAATGCATTGTCTTCCAGCCTGGTTATTGGGTTGCCAGAGAGGAGTAGACGCCGCAGCTCTGGGAAGTCCTTGAAAGTGGCTGATGGGACAACAGAGAGTTGGTTCGATGACAGATCCAACTCGACCAGGTTGGTGAGCTTGCTAAAAGCATCGTCTTCCACTTCCTCGATTCGACACTGTGCTAGGTAGATACGCTGCAGGTTGAGTAGTTCTGATGAGCGGAAGAAGTCGCTGGGTAGCCGCAGTAGGCTGTTGCCGTGAAAGTCCAGCACTTGTGTTGAGGTGCTCATACCTAGCGAAATATAACAATGTTATTGAAAAAGTTTGAGACGTAGTTTAAAGAACGACGAGCTGAGGAAGACAAGCAGCTGATAAAAATGGTGAGCAACTTTCATCAAAATGGCGGGTAAAAAGCCACAAATAAAAAGCAGTGAAACAAACATTTTCAAAACACAGCTTGAGGTTAGCTGAGTTGAGCACGTTTCCTGGCATAAAAAGAAATTGTAGGGGCCTATATGGGAGCTAAAAATGTATATAATGGCAACACCATGTACTGAATATAATGTTCAAATGGTTGAGTGAGTCCGAAAACGAGTTTGTGAGAGTTTAGTACTTGTATGACTGGGGCAACCTATAGTTGGGCCATTGTATTGTATCGTATAAACGACTTACCAGAATAAACGGTGACCCCATTAAGCGGGTTCACCACACATTAAGAATATCTCGAACAAATACAATTGGTCGATATACCTATTGGAATTGTAGTAAGGCCCTTCTGCACACACTCGACAGTCTCCTTGCCACTCTTCCAGCGACAGACGCACTCCGCAGGGCAAGATGAACCAGCAGCTTCTGCTCGGTGTTCCCAGAGCAGGGAGAGGATGAAAACGAACACCACCGAACGTACGAACACGCCTGACGTCCGCATGGTGGCGCTCGGAGCGCCTTCAGACTAATCGCCTTCAGCCAGATGCAACGTAACCTCTCGAATCAAACATTGATGACCAGGAAAGTGTCTTGTATACCATTGCAGGTGTTCTCGTTCAGTGCACATCACACGATTCCAAGGTCAGGTCTTGCAAGCGTACGGGCTGCTCCGTACGTTTCCAAAGAAAGCTGCGATATAGACAAAACGGAATTATGCATTCATTATTACACTGTTTTTGAAATGAAGGAAGGCGGGCAATTAAAGGTCAAAAGTAAATATTCTTTGAGAAGGGAGCGAATTAGCTGAATGATGATGGCATAGTGCAGTGCCGCTCTCTTATTAGGTAAAATTGCTCGAGCGGAAATACTCCCCTCTTGCTCTGCTGCACATGTTTCTTTATTGGTTCTGCTTTCAGATCAACCAACGTTAGAACGTTAACACCGAAATATGGTATACATATTTATGCAAAAATACAAGCAGGCATACTTTTGAGATCATAAGAATAGCGGATCTTCCATTAGCTTCCTGAATTCCGAAGACCATGAAATGGCTTTGGTACGCCTCATTTCAAAGTTAGTGAGTGTAACCACCGACTGACGTGTGATGTCAAACTATATACATTTATACCCTTGGATATAATAGAACCTTATCATGCGTTCGGTATCAACATCGGTATCTTAATCTGCGAAATCTGCGAATATCAACTGTTATTATATTGTATTTATACTTATTTGATTGGAACTATGGTCTATATTGTGTGAGAAATCTTTAATAAAGCAAGTTTTTTCTTGTTAAAATAGACGTATAAAAATTGACTGTCAGCCACTAAAGTGGTGCAAATCGCAGCTACACGGCCAATTGAAAGTGCTATGTATTGCAATGCAGCAATTTAAGTCTCAGCGATGTTCAATGTACTGTAAGTGGCCAATTCACAACTTCGTTCATGTCGTTTGGTCACCATTACGCCAGTCAGTTCCTAGTCTTGCAGATTGGGCTGAAAAACGTAATGGCGGCCAAAGCACACCCATAGGAGTTGTAGATGAATCAAGTACAGCGCAGATTCCAACACTTAAAAGTTTAGCACATGCCAGTTGATACTATATACAGAGATACCTATATGAAGAAACCGCGTAATGTGCATAAAGTTCATGCATAATTAAAGAATATACGGTGACACAGCTTGTCGTCGTTTTTATTTCATTTTTTTTGCTCCCACATCCAATTTCGAGATGCAATAATCGATATAGGCAGCTGAATACCTATCTAAACAAAATTAATTATGCAATGTTATGATTTTTCGCGCAAGGAGCTAAGCAACACAGGTCATAATAAAAGTCAAGAAATAATTTATTTACAAAATTTACGCATTTCCTTGAAGCCAATTTTTACCATGCAATTAAATCATGAAGCGTTGACAAACAAGCCGACCTAATTTGAGTTTGTTAGGCTTCATCAATTAATTGTTCCCATGCAAAATTTCCTTTTGAAACTTTGTGATATTTGTATTGATCTTACCTCAATACAGTTCCCCTTTCACATAATTCTCGGTGAACCACGCTGGAAAAGAAAGAAAAACGAGCTCAGATTTCAATAAATATGACGATATCGATCGTGCCACTAAAAAGAAAGTTTGCATTCTTGGTTTTCCATTCGCAGAGACATGACTCGGTTAAACGTCGATTTACGACTTCACCGCAGTGTGCAAATGTGGAATTGCAAAGTTGCGATGGAGCGCGAGAAGAAAATTAAATCCGAATCGGAATAACACGTGCCAACGCAGTTCAAAAACTCAGGTTTCATCCATATTTCTACTCGCGTGCATATTCACGAGAGGCAGAATAAAAATGATAAAAAAAAAATCATGGCATTCACCAACAAACTCCATGCACAGCGACAGCGAACCATGCAACACCACAAATAAGGCACATCGATTTATGTTCACTTGGATGCGTGGCAAGGTTGCATAAGAGTTGGCATTCGTTGACTCACTTCAGATTTTATCGGTTCCAGGACAAGGGATATATATATACAGTTGAAAAACCTACTAAACGCATGTGTGGGAAATGTGGGTAGATCTTTTGCTGCAAGCCTACTATAATTAGATTGGAGTGAACGTGTCGTATAAATAATCTAGGGACTATACACTGTATATAACTTCCCTACTCGATCGTCTATAGAATTGCAGGAATTTGCCCGCTATAGGTTCTGAAAACGTTTGTGAAATTTGCATAATTGAGTTCACAATCTGCAACGTTTTAGTTTTTGCACATACGCGTGATGTGGGTTATGTGGAGCAAGATTATATACTCGCAGGATATTGAAAAGTTTATATTGAACTCCAATGTTTCTGGCACATAGCAAGAGCAAAATGATATTGGGAGGTCAATGAAACATATAAATTGCATATGAAACAGCATGTAGGTTCGAAAATGTTAATCAAATTTGTTTATTACATTTTTTGGACCACATTAATTTACATAGAGCTGCTGTTATGTAATAAAGGTTTATTGGGTCTATTTTAAATCTGTGTTCATTCAATAGTTATTTTCTTCGGAAAAATTAACAATATAATGCAAGAATTTGTAATAGAACCATGTTGATGTTCACCATTTATTAGGGTTTCAGTTTTGAGTTGCATAAATTTGAATTTGTTTTCAGATATTAAATACTGCAATTCTATTTTCTACAAAATCCTATAATAACAACAAATGCGTATAATATCCTGCATCTAGTTTTCGTAAATGTTTAATGCGTATCACTTACACATCTTCAAATCCTAAAAATGGTCACAATCAAGCAAACACGGGAATATTTTCCCGACTAGCATGTTAACAAAATGAGTATTGAAATGATGTTTCTAAACCAATTGGTTTGGAATGAAATCATATACCGAACCCTATGATCCTACCAAAAAATGTATTACTTTATATCTGCATAAGTAAATAAATAGTGTGTAGTAAAGATTGCCCATATGCCACTCTGAACAAAGAGCATCTATACGGGCTATCTACACATCACAAGCAACAGCTCATAAATAACGTAGCAGATATGTTGCTCTTACAGCTAACAATGTTGTATTATTGAAATGGTTGTCTTTCAGTTGGTTACTTCCCGAATCGATTCAATATTGCAAAAAAGGACAACGCATCCCAGAGCGATTGTGAGCTCCAAAAAACCACTACTCTCCTTCTCAAAGCTGCTGAATAAGTTGTAGGACCATATTTTCTCGATTGATCGCCGCGGCGTCTATTTGAAGCGACAGTTCTTTGTGCTCGATTTTTGGATTGCAGCATACAATTTGTTTCCGGTTTAGAAATGGTGAGAAGAGAAGCGACAATCAGTCAAAAATTTGCCTGTATTGTTGCAAATTCAGAATTGCATGCATCTACTCAGATGACTTGCTGTCAAATCCATGCACTCTTACATCTATCTATCTCTATATATATATATATTACCATATTTTGCTCGATTGATTTGTGTATGAATTTTTAAGGTGCATTATGTATTGCATGTTTTGGAACCTACAGGTGACTGAAACTGTTTGATTTTTAAGATCGTCCTCCTCTATAGGTCATCAATATGAACTAGAAATAGCAATGGTCCTAACGAAGATCCCTAAGGCACACCACTCAGACACCTGAATGTTCCCCATTGCACCACTAACCCTGGTTTGCCTATCTGACAGCCAGTTCTTGATCTACCATAACAAATCCCCTGCAACGTCCTTATTCCTCAGCACAACAGCTTCTGACATACGGGAGCTAGGAAACAGAACTGGGTTACTCTACTTAAATTCCACAGGTCTGCAGGGATCAATTTACGCATTCATTAAATTTAGAGTTCACAAATAACAAATTAGATGATAGAAAAGTCTAGAGATCTCCTAGCAATTATTAATGTCTGCAATAAGGAACGTATACAATATACCAGGTTGCAGAAAGCCGAAGCTAGCCCTGTCAGTGTCACGATCGATTATGGATTGTAAATTTTGGAGGGAAAATTTCCAATATGGGTTCGTATACGTACAACAGCATGGGTAGGAAACTAACAACATATGAAAAACTTGAAAGCGTGCAGTAATCAACCTGCAGATTCATATTGGCTCACAAACGACAATATCTTGCAACCGCTGGGAAAATGGCGATATCAATTTACCTATTGATTATTTGGCAGCCTATTGGAACACGTGAAATTCAATAGGCCTATCAATAATGTGAAGGCAATTATCTCATTGCAAATTGTAAGTACATAGAAAGCAAATGAGTACCTACAATATTGATGAAATAATTGTGAATACCTGTCATATTGACAATTACATTACTGCACCAAACATGTAATGATAATCAGGCAGCAATTTGAAAATCGCTATAGTGTACATACTATGTAATACGACAAATACGAAAAGCCGATACTGTTATATATAGTGTATTTAGATAGATAATTTTCTTCTAATTAAAGTATAATAAATATACTATACTCTAAATATCCAGGAGCTGCAGTTATATTACTTATTTATTTAAGCGTACAAACATTTGTAACTATAGATGAAATTGTAAGATGCTAACAGGATAAATATAGGTATATGATATGCCACGTCGCCACAGAGTATATTAATAACCCGATTGCAAATGTAGAATAAACCTCATGCACAATAAGATTTATGCATTTTGTACGCCAATGTATTGCAGCATAAAAATGGCAAATAAACGGGACGCGTAGATAAATGGAGTGGCCGTTCATATCTCAGTTTGAGCGTCAGATTATATAAGGTAGAAAAATGACTGTGGTATGGAGAAATTTTATGCGGTAACGTGGTGAATGAGTGTCTTGGGACATGGAAAGTGGCGCCATCGTCAGCAAACGAGTCACTCGTCGCCCATTTTCTTCCCCAGCCCACAGATTTCTGTTGTTCTCCATGCTCTAAGCAAATTTAACAGCCTTCCTTTTTTTTTATATATATACTATTCGTATCTTTGAGTGTTGATGTGGAGCTGGCTTCCTTGTGCCATGCTTATTGTATGACAACGACTGTTCTTCTGAACAGTTTATTTGGAATTACATGTCAGCTGCGGGAAGAGTCAACTGGTGTTTAAAAGCAGAGCAAATAATCGAATTAATACAAGGTCTGGTCTTGTTAACCCAAGCTACAGAGAAAGGAGAAGTTTGAAATTGCAATATCACATCCCCAGTCGCAATGTAAAATTAATTTACAAATGGAACTGCTGACATACTAGACAAAATCTATACAAACGATTAAAGCAATTTTATTTATGTCACAAACCAGCTGTTTATAAACAAAATCCTATATAGAATTGTAATTTCAATGTAAGGATATTGGCCCAATTAATACATGTCATAGTTTGGACTCTATAGGGATCAGCGTAGACATACTGTATATTCTATATGTATAGGATTATGTTTTGTTGAACAATGCAATATTTAATTTGTTCTTCATGTTGACAGAAAAATGTCGTCCCATAACTGACTTATTCTTCTTGTACTCGATATCTTGCTTGAGTGAAGTGAGTCAAGAACCTTATATGCAACTACATTCTCTTTCAGACAACAAAATCCAATATTACTTGGCTACACTTGATTAATCCATCATTAGTTTACAAATTAGTTTCCACAAGATTACACAATTTCACGATAGTAGTATAATAATCAGAACACGTGTAAATCAAATTATCGAAAGTAATAATATACGAAACGTGGGAGTAATCTCAGAATATCATGTCAATTAACAGCCAAGATTAGTACAGAATTTATGCTGTTGAAAAATGTAACTGCGACAGAAAAATGAATTTTCTGCGACCCTTAATTGGAAGAATTAAATTAGATATGGTTTTTCTTGGTAACTTTGAACATGATTCCATATTTCATTCAGAGGGAAGCACTGCACTTCAAGCTTGCTTGAAATGACCGTCTCCTGAACTACATATAGGATATAGAATGAATGGAGGAAGACAAGTAAAATATCGCAGTGTGTGTAGCTCTCCACCCAGGGGCAACTCGTCCCAGTCTCAACGGGGAAGTTGATGGACGCAACCTCTGGGACACAAGTTGATCGCTCACGTGACAATCACGTCACAGATCGCCAATGATGTTAGCTATCGATCGATTGTCGCATAAAGTCGTTTCGAATCGAGCTTGGATTTAGCTTTGAGAAAATCCGCCTTAAAAACAGCATCTTAATATACGTATATATATTACAGATCTGGACGCAATAATTTATTTGAGCGGATTCTTTGTGCAATGAGGAGGCATGCATGAGCCATTCTTACAATACCACCCATTATTCTTAGCCAAGCTTTTCAAATGGAGTATACGATTTCGGTGAAACCTATCTAAAATAGCAAATGCTCCTGGCGGCACTTCGTCACAAGGAAAATTTGGCTCCGAGATCAGCTGTCTGATCTATTCACGCTCAGGAGGACAGTGAATGAGAACCTCATTTGAATATCCACACCGACCTCTGGGAATGAATCGCAGTCGAGAGAACACAACCGAGTGCTGCAAAAGTTTCTGCCAAAGACTCCTCCTCGCTGACATCTCATCTATTCTGAAACTGCGCAAAGTTAATCTCTCTCTGTTCGTCTCCACCGTTGTGTTGTTGTCTTCGTCAAGTCTTCTTTGTTCGTCTTAGGGCGAAGCCAACTTTTCATGGTAGTTTTTATTCGCACGACAGCCGAATCGCTGAAGTCATATTCTTTTTTTACGTATCAAATAAATTACGACGCCGATTTAAGCTGAAATTTCAACTTGCCTTTGCCATAAAAAGAGTATCGGCACTGAGCTATTTTTCTCTTTCACTCCTCCCCTAACAATATCCATTGATTTTCTTCACCAACATATCGAAATGGTTGGATAAAACACCGTCATCAAAATAAATTTGAGCCAGGATTTAATATCAACTTTTATATTATTCATAATGCTGAAAATTTATCGGATAGGCGTGAAAAAGGTCTCAAGTCACTAATTCGATTAGTCGAGTTTGTTTTATGCCATTTATGCTAAGCTGAACACAATGATATTCCCCATATAATACATTGATTCGAGTTGCGAAGGACCTCGGCTTGTTACAGCATTTAACCTGTTAAAATTACATAAGGGGCCATCCATAAATGATGTCACGCATTTTTGGTAAATTTTGGACCCCCCCTCCCCGCTTGTCACACAATTGTCACTTTACATAGAACCCCCCTCCGCCACGTCCCAAAACCTGTGGTTAAGTTGGAAACTGAAATAAAATGAGGTAAATTAGACAGTAAACGTATTCCATATTTATTCAATTTCCTCAAACATTGGAGCAAGCCAATGAACTAAATTATCCCCAAGAAGTCCAAAAATCCCTAAAGTGTGTCCAAAATCCCCACATCTGGCAACGGAAAAAATTGATACACACAGAAAAATAACGTAAACAAAACATGGTGTGAATGATTTTCACATTCACCTTTCCCCAGCCAATCTCAACTGGGAATATATGGACCCTTCCAATGTCCATACATAATAAAGGAAGATTGGGAAACCGGATTCCATGGGACTTCGAGGAAGTAATTAAAAGTGCATTCCTTTATGAATTGCATGGGTCAGATAACCTGAGCTGTGTGACGTCACAGTATAGAAATTTCCACCCCCCCCCCTCCCTTGTCACACTTTGTCACACTTTGGAAGACCCCCTCCCCCCTTGGAGTGTGACATCATTTATGGATGGCCTCTTAGTTAGGGACGAAGAGGTGCAGGCGGTGCCGTTGATGTGTTCCAGGGAGTCGGATGTGCATCCTACTCAGTTAGATGGAACCCTGCTACCCCAGACACCGATCCACCATACCGACCCTTCGCCTATGGTGATGAGTAGATGGAACAGCCGGACAGTTCGGATCAATAGGTGGTCTGAATATCGGCCGGTTCCTCCTCGCCCCTTCACTGACAGTGAGGTTGTTAGTACCCCTGAAGATCTGGGCTCACAGATTTGCCAGGTTTTAGAGACCAGCGGTGTTGGAAGTGGTGGTCCTATGGATCACGAGAAACTCGCGGCCTTCTTGCGAGAGGCTTCTCGTGCTTTCGGTGTCTCCATCTGCTGCCCGCTCATGCCTGTGGTCAAAACTGAGCCGATCGATCTGTGGGATAGTACTATGCAGGTCTTCGTAACTGTTGTTGAACTGACGACAGAGGACGAAGACAGTCTTTCTCCTATGACAGTGGCTTCTGAGCCATCAGATCTGCTGTCGTCGTGCCCACTTGCCGGGCTAGCACAACTGGTGGTTGCCCTTCCACCATCTGTTGCTGCCCTGGACACATCGCCTGCGTCAATGGAGACAGACAAGGCTGATGATCCCGTCGTTGTTGCCACTGTGGCCTCTCTGACGAGCGACTCAGGTGACCAATGGTCGGATTCGACGTCGGAGGAAGCCGATCGTTTGCTCGCCGACTTGGCCGAGCATTCAGTCGACTACTCTCGGCTTTATACTCCGGCCACGTCGTCCGAGTAAGCTGTTGTTGGTCCTTGGTGATTTTGGTGGAGATGTAGGTGTTCCCCGGTATTGTCCAATGGCTCAGATGTACCCTATTGTCATGTTGTGAATCTCCTCTGTGTTTCCCTTTCCCAACCTCTGGGCCCCCTCCTTCCTAGCACCCCTACCTCTACCTACCTGACTTGTGTTGCTGTTGCTGGGCGCTCTGGCTGGATCTGGTGCTGCGGACTTTCCCGAGTTCCGGGCCGAGGCTGGTTCCTGCCTTGGCTGCCACGGCAGAGGATGAGTCTTCCTCACTTCCACACTCCTTCCCCACGTTTGGGATGTTCGGAGCAGAGGTTCCTGACTGAGGACGGTGAAACTTCGCGGGCTGTAGTTAAGCGGCTCTGGTATCACTGCTTGGTGTACGGACAACGCTGGGTGAGCTTAGTTTTCAAAGATCTTGTCGAAGGCTGCCCATACGCTGTTCGGGGTTGGGACAACGGTCCACCCCTCTGACCTCCGCTGTCCTGGCCTAGCAAACGTTTTTGTGCTTGTGGGCCGGTTGGCCACGTCTCGTGGTTGTTGGACGCTGGTGGTGAGCTTCCTGCGTTTTCAAGTGTCGCCGCTGGTGCTCCTGTGATGTCCTCCGTTTACACCGTTGCTAAACGTGTTCGAATTGTGTAATTCCGTACGTTGCTTGTGGAAGTTGCGGTCCGTTGCAGTGGTCTGGTTTTACTATGTTGTCATTAAATTTGATGTTCCCGTAGGTTCTGGTCCTCGCTCTTTTGGGGTGGGGAAGTGTAACGGCCCGGTGCGATCACCGATGTCGTCACTAAACCCCGCCTCCATAAACAAAGGTAAACACGTAATACACCAATACCTGGCTTTACGGCCTAGATACGTTCTGAGAAACATGGCTGTAAAGCAAAATGCTGTATAGCGAAACATAAATTTCCATATAAACCAATGCAATTCCTATAGGATCCGTTCCACTCTGTGAGGAGAAAGCATAGGAATACATATGTTTTGCAATCTATTTAATTTAAAGGTGAACTGACAGGGTCGACGATAATCTGTGAGTAAGTAGTGATTGTGTCCCTGATTACGATGGCACCATC
>JAQIWR010000477.1:0-20326 GCA_034695945.1 Glomeris hexasticha
ATATCGATCGGTATCGATACAAGTGCTACTATTTTCTTGCCTGAAGCTCCGCCCTTGCTCCGCCTATTTAGTCTAAGATTAAGCTGGGAATTACTATAGTCAACTTCTCATATTTTCCAATGTTATTTCCTTACACCACCACTGAAATGTAACAATCAATAAATTAATTAATTATGTATTGGAACTGTTGTCAGGAATTGTTGTCATTTTTTTATAACATAAAAACTTGGCGATATTATTCAAAATTATAAGGAACCAAATTACGCATGTTCCTTTATCAAAATACATAGTTTGACATTAAAAACAGTAATATTGCTTTTCTGAAACCCCCAAATCCATCAAATATTTCGAAACATCTGTGCAATACACGTTCGGTCCGCATATCAAGAAATACGATTCATTTATAATCTTTTGAACTTTTTCCACTAATAATTGTCCGTTCAATCGTCCATAATGGACATCATCTCCATATCGGGCTTTTGTCTTGTCAGTTTCCTATATAAACATTATAATGAAAACTCAAGCATATATAACGGAATAACAATCACATGATGACTTACTTGACTTAAAATGTACGTGCAATGGAAGTTCCAGTAACATTTAAACTTATCTAATTCACCTTTCAATAATATACTATCAAAGTCTCTGCAGGAAAACAGCAGATTTAAAGTAATTTCTTCCTCTTCATTGTCAACTATTGAATTGATAATGTTCATGAAAGGGGTAAGTCCGGTTCCGGCCGCAAACATAATAAGGTATTTGGTCTGTAAATGTTGAATTATTTTGTTTGGTATTACATATTTATTTTGCAATAGGCACATGCATTTATAATGAAATGATAATTACATTTGTGTGAAAATGAAACTCTCCGATTGGTCCTCTCCATTCAACGTATTGGCCAATATTCCACTTTTGAATTTCTTTTGACGCTTTCCCACAATTATAAATCTTTTCCATATATATGATCACAATGCCATCAAACTTTATGGAAATAGGACATTTCATCTTGGATATAAATTTGGTATTATATACCTTAATGATGACATCAAAATATCCTTGAGCATTTGGAGAAGAGATTGGTGTATAAGGTCTAGTTATTAAATCTGCATTTGATGAAACCCTAAAATAAAATCCTCTAATTTAATATGTATTTTCGAAATGAACAGCTGATTGATTAATTAAAATATATGTGCCTATATTGGAATAATGCTAACCAATGTAAATAACTCAAACCCGTGCTCAAACCTTAGCATTAAATGCTGTCCAGGTTTTAATTTTAGACATTGTCCATGTGCCAATGCAAACCGATATATTTTTGTGCACATATTCTCTGACTTGATATCGGTTATTTTGAATTGACTGTATTGTTTCGGATTAATTTCCAGCTCCTGCAAATATATTTCAAAAACATTACCGCATATATAATTTTTGATTTTAGTGTTTTTAATTTAACTGAATAATCATCCATAATGAAATCATAATTAATTTTTTGAGCAGTAAATGACAGCTAGTTAAACCAAGGTTAAACTTGTTGTAAATTATCACCTCTCCGTCTTCAGAATCCTTTCGAATCCTTTTGGATTCGTTTTCCCAAATCCGCAATTCATCTTCATAAATGTCAAATACGCACGACCTGCACCCATTTCCGCAGCAATCCGAAGCAAGTGGCTTTTCAGGTTTAGGCGGCAATGAAACGGCCATGCGATGTTATAACTTATAAACTATTCACGCAAGTCAGCGCTCCATGCTACTCGGCGCTCCATTACGCATGCGCATAAAAAATTCACAGATGTTCGCCGTCACGGTGTTCGCCGTTTTCGACCTTTGTTTTCGACAGTGTGTTAGCTCTGATCAGCGCATGCGCGGTGGGTAGGATGCTGAGTAGAAAGGAACGCTGACTTGCGCGGCGCTCATGCGTACATGGCGATGACCAGGTTTTAGTGAAACCAAGATGGCGGCCTCCATATCGGCCAGTGTTCGCGCAATTGCGAGGAAACGAACGATTCCACAGCGTGCTGCTCTTGTAATGGTTTGTATCAACATAAAAATAATGTACTATCATATTTTAAGCCTTACTATATGCAGCCATAACGAGATTCAGGTTCGTATCGAAATTGATTGTAAGCTAAACAAATTTTCAATTTCGACATATATTCTAGACTCGAACAGCTGTTGCCAAAATTCAAGAACTGCTGAAGCAAAATCCAGATGCGGTACGAATACAAATCCTGCAGATGATGGTTCTGTAGGAAGAGATATGCTTAAAATAATGTGATTTTTATAGATAGGGCTGAAAATTGGTGTCAAGCAAAAGGGGTGCAATGGATTGAGTTATACTTTGGATTATGCCAAGCAAAAAGACAAATTTGACGAGGAAGTGAATCAAGATGGTAGGTAATTACAATGACAACATTATTGCCACATGCAGGTATATTATACAGCTATGCATTTGCTTAATTATTAGGTGTTCGTATTTTCATCGACAAGAAAGCACAGCTGACACTTCTTGGAACAGAAATGGACTTCACAGAATCCAAGTTGTCCTCAGAATTTGTTTTTAATAATCCCAACATAAAAGGAACATGTGGATGTGGGGAAAGTTTTACTGTATAGTTAGAGTGTATATATATACATAACTAGATCTCGCGTCTTGAAATTAGCTAGTGTTTTGCGCACATGCACTGTTTAATTTACTGTACAAAAGCGAAATAAAATTGTACATAGGTTTATTAAATAACAAGACGTAGTTAATGTAGTATACATATATTGTCAAGAGTGGATTATTATAATAATATCAAGCCACTCATGATATTTATATCAATATTACAAACTTTTGCGTGCATGATTTTCAAATTTTGTATTGATTTATTTGGAATACGTATATCGCCAGAATTAACTTTTTCTTTAAAATTGCAAATTCTTATATTTAAAAGTAAATGATAGATACGAATTTGAAAAATCTTTGGTGGTGCATAACAACTCTATAGTTCCTAATTAACCCACAAGGTGGCGAAAATGTTCTTTAAATTTTTGTTGAACTAGGATCTATAAAAAAAATGAATGGAGGGAGCATGAGCTGCCATTCTCATCCTTGGTCTCATACCCGGAAAAGCGTCTGCTCCGTCTATTAGGCCTAACAGCCACTACTCACTACTGTCATTCCTGTTTGCTAAACCATATTAATTGGCCTTTACATAAAATTTCCTTTGGCAATTTTGAGATTGGTGATAATGTTGGATGATGTAGTTGACTTATTTTAATACGTGATTGTTTTAAAACTTTTGCTGCAATATGTCATTTCTGAAGAATGTAACAGACCATTGAATTCCACCTGAAAAGGTTCTGTTTGTCTTTACACAGGTGAGAAAGTAGTTTCGCCGCGAAAATATATTTAAAGCACGAAGTCCCCGCCCACGAGCCACAACCCTGAAGTTGCTCGTGACCATATATGGTCAACGTAACATGTGACGCTCGAATCATATCAAACTCTACAAAAACATTCAGCCATTGTCAAGTATAATTTAATGTCCGTGCCAAATACAGCATCGCCTCTTCTATCATTCATCACAATTGCTCACTTTCATCAATTAAAGCCGGAAATCGTTGACAAACCACAACCATGATGGCGCCCTGTTGCGCGCCCTGTTGTAACCATGCGGCGCCATCTATCCGTCAGTCTGTAAATTAGCATTCGAAATTGCGAAAACCGCATTCTGAAACAAAAAACAACTCCTTGCATTAAAGCTGCAACATTATCTTCTTCATACATACAAAGAAAACAATATAATTTCCAACAGTGGTTGAATTTTGTACCGTATTATTATGCGATGTTAAAAACAACCCGCGCAAGTCTGTATCCCTTGCTAGCCGACATCTCACATGCGCCGGTCAGCTGACTAATTCCTAGGCCTAACGGGGACTGAACGGCGCATGCGCAGTGGATGCCGACTTGCATCCTCCATGCAAATTTTTGGTGCTTGCCAGATGCGCTGACAGATGGCGCTACTATGAACGTCAGAAGTGGAGACGGTCTGGCGGAGAAGACTAGACTTTTGTAAATTGTGTTTCTCGCAAGGAGTTCGTGAATCGCAACCGAGGCAAGGGAATTGTTCCGCGTGTGTGAACCGTGTCATCAGTGCTACGGAGAGAGGTTTCTAAAAGTCCAAAATGCCGGTGTTTCACACGAAGACGATCGAAAGCATTTTGGAACCTGTAGCCCAACAGGTAATTCCAATATTCAACAGTTTCGAAATTCAAATTTTGCATGCTTGCATCCCTTATTTTTACAAGGGCGTTGTCATTAATTATATGATATAATTATACCAGATATTCAACAGTTATAGTATCATATATATCTGACAGCAACTGAATTAATACTGAATGAATTTGCTGTTCCAGAATTAAGATATATAAACATGCTGGTAATTTAGAATTTAAAAAATTGGTTATTTTTATTTCACTGCATGCTGTCAACAATTTAACGAAAGAAATTAATTGATTGGAAGTTGAAATAATAGACAGTATGAGCTTAATTGACAAGAAACAAAATAAGGAATTGTTTATGTAGACGGAAATAGTAGCATTATTTAGCAAACAAACAAAAGTTTCAAGTCATTTGGGAAGTTGCAAGTAAGAAAACTTGGTTCGCCTTATATGGGCACAGCTCATTTTTTCGTCATTTTCACTTCCTTGAAAAAAAAATGGGTCACTAGGGGTGTGCCCCACTACTTTCCATGAATAGGCGGTCAACGTAATTTTAAGGTTTCATAACAGAAATTAAATCATCGTTATGTCATTCCCTTTAATTACATGTTTTCAATTTCGATCGACTGGATAAACTAGGTGCCACCTCTTAATTGGTGTCACAAACTTAATTATAAAATATTTGTAAAATGGTAGTTTTTTAGTAAACATGTATAGAATATTATAATGCCGATATCATAGTACACAGTATGCAAATTATTACAGTATAAATAAAGGTCTCTAGAATTGAGGGGAAAAATGATTCAGAAGCAAGGTTATTGCCTGCAAGATATTGCATTGCAACATTACAACGGGAAAACCTATAGGAAACATTGCATGCATATGCTGTCGACGCAATGAAGTTGCAGAAGTATTAAAATGGGAAATGTTGTGTATGGAAAAACTGCAGCTTATGCAATTTGTTTTAATAACTCATTTAAGAAATTGCAAATAAACATGTTAACTGCATAAACATGGAAACCTGTCAAAAATGGAAAACCTGAGCACTACTGTACAAAGTTGACAATAAAAAACTCACTAGTGCAATTCAAAATGTGATATAAATGGGAAAGTTAACTGAAATATCAATTGAATTTTAATTCATGATGGTGCTGAACTTATTCCTTACTTCGTAAAATATGTTACTTTAATTTAATTTATGTTATATTAGTTATACACCTATTCCAGCTCCACTTTTTTTGGAAAATATCAAATTATATTTAAATATTTTTTTTAAATCCATGCTGTTCAACAATTTGTTTCTCCCGGCCAACATGATTTGTGATGTTTATTTTGGCAATTCCGACTAGAAATTCTCGTTTTGGCATTGTATATAGCCATGTGCTATCTTGGAGCTATTTACTGTACTGCAAGCTTTACCCACTGCCTGGCCTTTTCCTGACTACCAGATGTTTTTACTAACAACCGCAAGGTGGCGCCCTTGTTCTTTATAGGCTGTCATTTTGGAAGCCACAAAGGAAATGACCACATTTTGGAAAAGTGCTACAAATTAAATATGTTGACTGTTTGATACAAAAGATTTTTTTGTGAGACAAAACTGCTTTTGTGACAAAATATGCCATACCGTAAAAGGGGGGGGGGGTAGTATACGTTTATTTCAAAACACTAAACTGTTGTAATGTCAAATGTTTAATGGCAGAAGATGCTGCAGGCAAGCCATATTTTACTTGCATGAGTAGTCCCTTCAAATCATAAACTTTTAAGATTTTAATAATTGTAATCTCATTTTTATGTTTATGATTTTGGCTGCAGATTGAATGCAGCCATTGTCTTTGTTCACATGACAGTTCTGATTGCCAAGGACCGATATAACGCACAGATGTTTAACAATTTTGAATTTGGTTCTCCATTTTTCTAATTTTTGGCATATGCACAAAATTGCAATGATTCTTGCTTTTTAGTGCAAACGTGCAAACCACCGTGGTGCAAACGATGGAGAAGTTTAAAATAAACCTGCGATTTTGAACGTTTATTTGCATGGCCAAGTTCATGTGGCACTTGGCCGTTGTCAGTCTAGGTGTATTTTTAACTGTGTACATTGAAAATAGTCAAGAAAAAAGTATAAATGCAACTGTTCCAGGAAATTAACGTTGTAGCCTGCAGTTACTATTTTCCTCATCTTGAAATTCATAAATGTTGCCATTCTTTTGGCAAAAATATCCAGTTACAGCATACCTTCTATGTACACTTGGCAGAAGAGGAAAATAAACGGAGAGCAGGTGGCGCTAATAGCACTTTTTTGTTGAAGTGTTTAAATTTAAAGTAGATTGTAATTGGCTCACAACAGAAAGCCATCTTTCCTTGTGTAACATTATTGTTACTCGGAATGTACTGTAAGTATATACAATGTTTGTCTTGTCAGAATTAACCTATTATAGTGAATATCTTTTATACGCGTATAATATGGAAACAATAACAGTATAATTTTTTTACTTTTCTTTATTATGATTCAATTACATATTAATTAATAGGTTGAACGACTGGTGATTTTGCACGAAGAAGCCGAAGATGGCAACGCAATGCCTGACTTGGAACGTCCGGTTCATGCGGTCAGCAAAGCTGTGGCCAACTTGGTTAAGGTCAGTATAGTGTCCATGCAGATACCAAGGAACATATACAATTCGATAGGATGTATTTGTGCAAAGTTCAGGCTTGAAGTTTATTACGAATTCAAGGAAATATTTCGATTGGAATAGGTTGGCCGTGAAACAATTAACAGCAGTGATGACCCTATCCTTAAGCAAGACATGCCAGCTGCTTTGCATCGAGTTGAAAGTGCTTCCAAGTACCTTGAAGAAGCCTCTGCAATGCTCAAGTCAGACCCATTTTCTGGTCCTGCTAGGAAAAAGCTCATTGAAGGTTCACGCGGTGAGTGAATTGTATTTTTTCCCTCTGTTTCACAGGATTCATTTAATTCATGTGAGGATTTATTTGAATTCAGGTATATTGCAAGGAACCTCTGCTCTCCTACTTTGCTTCGATGAATCTGAAGTGCGGAAAATAATTCGCGAGTGCAAAAAAGTACTGGATTACCTGGCGGTAGCCGAGGTCATCGAAAGCATGGAAGACTTGCTGCAGTTTGTGAAAGTAAAATATTAAAGGGCTTGATAATTTGATGACAAAAATAGACTCGTGGGTTTATTTCGTATAGGATTTAAGTCCTTGCCTGACAAAAGTGTCGCGAGATGTAGACTCGCGCGAGAAAGAACTCACTCATCAGGTGCACCGGGAGATTCTCATCAGGTGTTTGGATCAAGTTAAAACGTCAGCACCGATTCTCATTTGCAGCATGAAAATATTTGTTCAGATTCTTACTCAGGGTAATTAGACATAGTCGACAGATGGTAATTATAATGTATATTATTAACATTCTTCTGACAACGTGTTTTATAATAATAGGTGGAAAAGGTGCAGAAGAAGCTGCTGAGAATAGAAATTATTTGGCTCAAAAGATGACGGACGAGATTAACGAGATCATCCGGGTTTTACAATTGACCACTTACGATGAGGATGAATGGGATGCTGACAATTTAACCGTCATGAAAAAGGCTCAAGTCAGAATCAAAAACAGAATTGAATTGTATTTATTTCCATCAAATCAGTAAACCAGATAATATTCTTCAAACACAGAATGCCATTGTGGGTAAAATGCAAGCCGCGCAAGATTGGTTAGGTGATCCTTTAGCCCTGAAAGGCGGAGTTGGTAAGATGATAGATAATAATATGTAATACAGTCTGCTTAATAAATATAATACCATTACTGTCATCCCGTTGGCGTTCGTTATAACGAAGAGTCGATTGTAATTACAAATTTGCGTCTTATATTTGCCAAACAGCCTGTATTTAATTCATTATGTTCTCCGTTAACATTTTTGTTGTTTAGCTTCATCATATAGTTTGGTTTTCACAATTTCAGGTGAGAAATCACTTAGACAGGCCTTGGATTACATGCTTAAAGTTGCCGAAAGGAGTTTGCCGCAAGATAAAGAAGCAATCAAGAAGATGGTCGGCGATGTGCAATCGATGACCGATGCTCTGTGCGAGCTGCGACAAGATGGCAAAGTAATACTCATATGTAATTGTTATCAATATATTAACACGCTTCCTATAACTCTCTTAGCACATCATCTGCTCTCTATATTAAATGTTAATTATAATTTAAAGCAAGAAGTAATATTGTTCCATCTTTCGTGTATATTTGTTCTCCGTCGTGGTGCAGGCTGTAGTTGTCGTTTTTTGGCCTAAATATTTGCATGCAAGACTTCTCAACCCTGTATTTTAAGAACATAATTGAAATTTGAAGTACTAACTGGATTGCAGGTTACTAATACAAAGAGCTAATACAATAGTTGAATTAAAGGATTCTTGTTTTACATGCAACCGCGGGTTTCTTTTATAGGGTGCAACTCCTCAGGCTCAGGCACTTGCAAAAGGCATTCAGCAGAAGCTGCAAGAACTGAAAGCAATCACTTCAAAAGCGGTTGTGAACGTTGAGAAGAGTGGTATTCAGCAACCAGCTCATACTGTTGCCGGCCGGGTTGAGCAAGCTCAAAGATGGCTCTTGAACCCAACTTTGGACGACAGAGGACTAGGTATGCTGTATTGCTATTGCCAGAAATCCTGTGAACATGTATACTGGGTAGATATTATAGGCTTAATGTCATTTTTGTAGGACAACAAGCTATTCAACTGGTAATCGAGGAAGGCAGGAAAGTTGCAGACGGTCTACATCAGGCCCAGAAGTTGGAAATTTTTGCGCTCTGCAACGATGCCGACACTTTATCGCGGCAGCTGGCGGACCTCTGTCGTAGGGGGCAGGTGTAATGATTTAAAGAATGTTGGGCAACAATTGGGCATACAGGCAGTAACATATACAGTGGATTGTTTTAAAGTCAATTAAAAAATGACTGCAAAAGTGTTAGATTAATTTTCTAGAAAACAGGTACCACATGCCTTTATGATCCAACATCCCAGCGCAATTTTTGATAATTTGTATGTGATAGTGTTTGTAGTATCATTTGAAAATGTTTTTATTGGTGTAGGGTAACACACCACATGCCCGTGCCATTGCAAGGGCGCTGTCGGAAAAACTGCAGGATCTGAAAGTTAAAATTCAAACTGCTCTTGTTAATAGGGTATGTGTTCAACAGTTCCTTATAATTCTTATGAATGTTCTAACTCAGATTTGAAAATATCGAGTCTATTAGAACTGCATTTCATTGCTGTAAAGTGCTGTAATAGTTCCCTGGGGAAATTATTTGAGGGGAGGGAGGCTAATACAGCACTGTACGGTGTTATTTTATACAATTGTTAATGAAATTTGAATTAACTGCCTGTTTCATTAGGTTGTTGAAGACTTTATTGACATGTCCACACCACTGAAGCAATTTACTGATTCTGTACTAGCTCCTGAAGGTGATGTCCATGTGGATTCATTAAAATAATTTGCGTCGTTAGTTCCAGGCAGCAAAGTAGTAAAATTTAACTTTGCGTTTTGCAGGAACGTTTAACCGTGAAGGGAACTTTTTGGACAAGGCACGTGCTCTGCAAGAATTTTCAGCTCGAGCTAGCAAAACTGCCCGCCTTGTTGCTGCAGGAGGTAGTAGCAATAAAAAGCTGGCTCAGGCACTTGTAGTGTCTGCAAACCAGGTTAGAAGTGCAATGTTGCTGCTTTGGAGCGAGTGAATTATTGTTTATCAAATTGAAATTGTGAATCTAGGTGGAGAGTCTGACACCTCAATTAATAAATGCTGGTCGCATTCGCATGGCTTATCCAGATAATAAAGTACGGTATAAACTAGACAACCTTCCATTGCTCACATGGTACCAGTACAAATTTATTGATAAGAGTTTATTTAAAGGCAGCGGATGAACATTTTGAGAATCTGAGAAAGCAATACTCGGAAAGCATCACAAAAATGCGCAATTTGGCCGATGATGCAACAGACACTGCCAATTTCATTAAGGCATCGGGTAACAATGAGACAGAATTATAATATATTGTAATTCTGTAAATGCAAGATTGGGTTTGATGAATAATATCCTTTACAGAGGACAATATCGTACGACACACTGGCTACTGCGAGGATGCTATTAAGACCCATCAGCCTCAGAAAATGGTGGATAATACATCTAGTATCGCACGGCTAGCTAATCGCGTGCTCATGGTTGCCAAGCAGGAATCTGACAATTCAGAGGATCCACGGTTCATTGAAAGAGTTAATTCTTCTTCGGATCAGTTGCAATCAAGTAAGTTCTGTTGACTATTATGTTGATCATTCATGAAATCATTATACTCTTGATCCTACATACAAATTTGAATAATGGGCTATTTTGTATGCGTTTATAACACTGCAGTATATCGCATGATTTTGTTTTATGGGTAGTGTTATATTTGTGTTGTTATCCCCTTGACAGCTGTCACGCCAATGGTGCAGGACGCAAAAGCTGTTGCGTTGAACACGAACGACCATATCTCTGTAATGAAGTGGAGGGAATCCAATCGTGCGGTAGGAATATTCATCATACATTCTGTATTTGTCTCTGGTTAAAAAGTTAGGGATGAGATGACCTTGACGTAAAGGTCAAAGGTCGCAAATCCGGTTACCAATCAAAAGGGCAACAGCCATTTCCTATTTGCTCCCAATATATGGTCCAGTTAGCACATTAAAAGTGATAGAATCGGACTTTTTATCCATAGATTGTTAATCTAAAATGGAAATTCCACAAACTTGGGAAAAAAAGTTTAACGTGAATTTGTTTTGTGCAGCTGATCGATGCTGTTGGCCGTGTTCGGCATGCTGTAACTGTCACACCTGACCTTCCTCCACCTCCAGACATGTCAGATCTTCATATTGATGGTAAGTTCTGAAGTTATATATTCTGAAAACGTTGTGGTGATTGCGTAATTATCAGCTCAAAATTATGTTACTATTACAGTTAATTATCTAAAATTATCATATATTACGAGCTGAAATGTAAAATCCTGAGCCGAAAGTTGCTAATAATTCACTCTTAGCTTTCTATTGGTGCATATTGCTGTACAAACGACTATGGTTAATACTGCATTGGAAGATTCATAATAGAAACAAAATGAATAACAGCATGATTGGAATAATTAAAGTGCGTAAATAATATTACATATAGGGCCTATACATTTATAATGTTGCAAATCCGGAATCTTTAATTATAGTGTAAGGATTAAATCTGTGTTTGAATTTAATAATTAGTACAATTAGTTTTAGGAATGTTATTTCATACTTGGAACCATTCTTTATGCATTTACACATTTGTTATGGGATTACAGAAGTTATGAGAGTTATTTTTGCTTTCGCGTAAAGTGCGTTTGTGGGTCCAAGGTACTGTTTTATACCCCATGTATCTCATGTACAATCTCATGAGTGTACTAACAGTTACCTGCCTGCTATTAAATTGGTGATTTATAAAGCTACAGTATCTTGATCACAATGAAGACACATGCTTTCAATTGGTTCTCATGCCTTAATTGCCGTGAACATTGCCTTGACAAATGTCTTTTAAGAAAGAATTGATGCAAATCCACTGATGAATATTCCTTAACTGAAATCTACTTTGCCGAAATTACATCCTGCTACAATGGTACCAAGTCAGGTTATACGTACTTGTATGTACCCATATAAGTTGATGTGAGATCTTCTTTGGTTGAGTATGCCTATGCTTTAGAAGAATTATACTTCCAGAGTTAGGGTCTCAGAAGAACTGGAAGAATGTGATATATACTTAAACTTGAACTAAACCCTTCTAACCTCCAAAGGCAACAATACATGCTTCCTCCACCTAGTTTGGCAACCCATTCCACTTACATTTCTTTACTTATATATTTGTTGAGCTGAGAGTAAACACAACCGGATAACAATGGAACCAATTAAGACTTGATATTCTTGAGGAAACGGATTATAACCTTATTCACCGCCAGGAATAGAGGACTGACTAGATGAACAAAAGGATGCAATGCACAAACACGGTATAAGAGCCAGGGAAATACAGAAGTGACTGGAAACCTATGTACAGAAATGTCTTGGTGAAAAGGACTTTGATATTGTATAAAACATGGAAGAGGACCTGGAAGAATCTAACCAGGTGACAACAATGAATAGGATTAATGCTGCTGCTAGCTAGAGGAGTAATGTCAGAAGATCATACGCAACACGTGAAGGTCTTTAATTCGCAGACATAAGTGTCATGTCTGGTGGAGACAATGAAGGAACATGGAAGATATAATTAATACCTTGAAGACATGAGACGGTAATTGGTCTACGAGGATGACAGAGTTAGGTCCAATTAGTACAATTTATTGGCTGCATGCTATGCAAAAGTATGGAACTAGTAAACTTGGAGACTAACACTATACGATTACTGTTTTCAAATTGGAATTAGTGTTAACCAAGTACGTCAGCCCACTGTCAAGAGTCATGGATATTGAACTATACATTGTACTACTACATTTTGATTGTTTGCAACTGTTACATTCTCTTGGTTCGGTTGCTGTTGCTGCTGCGAAATGACTCCATTTGCTAGATTTATGTTGTAGCTTCCAAATTTCATCCGCAAAATGAAGAAACCTCTCAACACTCGCCACCTGTTGGTGTGACAACTGCTCAGGATCTCCATGACATTTTTAACGTCGACTTTTGCGAGATATTTTCACAGCAACAGGTGAAACCGCCTACAGAACGGGGCATCCACCTTTCTTCTAAAGGTATTTTAATTTTGCAGCCTGAAGCACATTTTGGTTTTTCATTTCCTGTTTTAGATGTGCATGTTTTTGGCACCTTGTTTTCCCATTTTCTTTTCGTTTTTCTTTTGAATATTTTGTCCTAGTTATTTTAACATCCATTGCAACACTTCTTTTTGCATCTCACTGGATTTTGCTTTGCATTGACATTTTTTGTTAGCATTTTAATGACAAGTTTGTCTTGATTTTTTTGACAATAAATTTTGTTTTTGGAGTAATGAATGCAGTGTCATTAGTGTGGACAGTACGTACAATATTTTTTCAAGTCATTTGAAGAAAATGTTTATGAGTGCCTTGCATTTATTTATGGTAATGATTCATCTGGTCTCTAATCACTTTTCCTCCAAAAAAGTGATCCACAAATGTATTATAATTGAAGGAAGGGAAATAAACAGGACTTTTAATTACAAAGTAGTTGTCATAGGATGAAAATAAAGTCCTCAAATGGTGTATTGCAGTGGAACCTTACCTAATAAAGTGTTGTCTACGATTGATATGATGTCAGGGAGGAGAAGAAAAGACCTTTGTGAAACTTTACAGAAGTAGGCAGCGAGTTGGTAGATCAATATTTCATAAATACTACTAAATTGTCGCATAATATGTGGATATCCCCTAATGAGACACCATGTATATCATGAAATGGCAACTATAGTTGTATACATACCACTTTGTTCTAATTTTGTTTTAAATGTGCGTATTGGCATAATTTGAAGTTTATCCTCTATGACAGTCATTATATACATGAAACCGTTACACCATGAATCTATCATTATGCATTGCACAAACTAGGTTTACATGTGTGTGCCCTTGCATGTCATTTATAGTACAATGAACCGTGAGTGCAATTCAAGATTTACATTATGTGTAAATGTGCAATTTTTAAGTGACACCTGCTTAATTAGCTAATATATAGTCGTTTGCAGCTATCTATGCCCATTTCCACCCCTTTGCCCTGAGGGGCCTGCTTGTCCTCGTTGCAATTAACTTAATTAAATTGTCTACAACGATCCATCTACTTAGGGACACAATGGGGCACTTAGGGCTACAATGGATAATTGTAGGCAATTAAGTTAATTGCAGTGAGGACAAAGCAGGCCCCTCATGGCGAAGGGGTGGAACTGGGCATAGATAGCTGCAAACGACTATATGTACTGAATTACACTTTATTCTTGTGCCTTCACAGGACTTTCCCATTGAATGGATATGTTACAGCAGTTAAACTGTGATTGTGCTTTTTAGAGAAACTTTAGGTCTCAATATCAATAATCTAGACCCACCATTGTAGGTACATGAATTTTACATCATGTAGCCCTATTTGCAGACTATACACAGTATAATGTTATCACATTGACTATCCTAATGTTGTCCAATATTATATGAATTCATGATTTAATATTTGCACAAACTTTTATCTTTCCCCAACTATCCTAAAGTAACACGAAAGTGTAAACTCTCTGTAAGTTGTCAGAAACACATTCATAAATGACACCTAATTCAACTGCTTTCATACTAAACAATACATTCAAAAATAATGATTGCAATAATAAAATGGGAAGGAATAAATAAGGATATGGTTTTTCGAGCTAGATTTGCTGAAAAGTTGGTCCCCGAGTTGCCGTAAGAACTGATTGCAATCATTCCTTTAGGTTGCAACCGTATGTAGTCCATCTTCATACTGTCTGAAGTGGTTGAATAAAAAGGTAGTACACAACTATTAAGTGAATAAAAGTATGCTAATTTTCAGAATCTGAAGCGCAACCGGCCCTTCAGTCACCGCACCACGCGTACAACTATTTCACGGAGAAAGGTGCATTGAATAACTAACATTCTCTTGCACACAGTATTTAACATACTTTGTGTATTTGCTGGTGCTAACAGTTGTGTTAAATGTGAAGCAGCAGCCATCACCATCTCATTCTCCAGTGCCTAGTCCTCTCGGCTCACCTTTGAATGCCATCTCACCCCTGCCTAAATGGGGCAGAGGTTAGCAAATATATCAGGCGTATTACCTTTATGTAACAACCTGCATTCAACTGTTAAGTTCAATAGGACACTTTCAATCTTAGGAAACACTTCTGACTTACTATACCAGCAACTCACCACTGATGACCGAGCGCACGAGCAAGGCGAACATTTGCCCAGTTTTTCACCTTCTTACACAGGTTTAGGTATGCTGACTATCCCATTTAGGGCATGTCACGTGATCTACTTGCTTGGAATGGTGCTGCTTTATGGACAATGTATATCTACTACAATTTAAGTGTTTGCGGCACTAGTTCAGAAGTTTGCGGTTCTGCTCCAGCTAATGCAATACGTTGACAAACTTCAATACGCTTACTTTTTCAGTGTGGCCCATTGCTTTTCAGTGTGTTCCAATTAACGGTCAGTTTTCTCCCCTGCAGGATAACCAGTATGCCTTGGCGGCTTAAAAAGTTGATTTCTCGGATGACGGAATGCTTCTTGCGCTACCTTAAAATTTTATTTATTTCCCCTGACTATCAATTGCCAAATTGTTTGCACCATTTATGTGTTTGTTATCTGCTGCTCCTGCTAGGAGTATGCTTTATTGTTTGGATATAGTAATTATGCCACATTTACTGTATGTAATGCCCCACGCGCCATAAGAGCTATTCACGCAAAATAACATAATGAAATTTTTGGGGATACATATTTGGCCGGTAAATAGCATTATGTACAGCTCTGCGGTTTGGTATATTAAAAATATAATGACGTGTATTATTTATTATTGGAAATTATGGATTTTTTAGCTGAAAATATGGTATAATATTGCGCAAGTGAATTCGGTGTAAGTTCCGCTTATGCCAGAATGTTGCCTGCATTTTTTGTTGTTTTCGTTTTAATTGTTATTTAATCTGTTGTTTATATTGCATGGTATCAATTCACGTGCACAACAATTTTGCATTGAACACCATATTGTCTTCCGAGCTGATTTGCGATGAGGCGTTTGTTTGGGCATGTCTGGCTTATTTTGTAAATAGGCATGTGATGCTGATTTTCAAATTTATAGGTATAAGAAATACTACTGTATATGTAGTCAAAATAATGTGAAACCTACTGGTGCATTATTTTGCATTTAGGTAATTTTAAAGCATACTTACAAATTGATATATTGGTCTAACTGGTGCATTATTTTGCATTTAGGTAAATCATACTTACAAATTGATATATTGGTCAAATTATAGCAAGAAAATTGTCAAAATCCATTATACTTAAATTTTTTGCCCAAATGATGTGGAAAAATTTGCTCCTCTGTAGAGAGAGGAATTAAGATACTTTAATTGTACTTAATAAATAGAAGGTTTGAATTTCGTTCATCCATAGCCAATTGTTTATTCATTAATGAAACGTGTATTACATGGTTCAATTCTATGTGAAGATCATACTCCTCCACGCCCACCACTGCCAGGAGGTGAACATCCCCCTCCAAGACCCCCTCCTCCAGAAACTGATGATGAAGATGAAATGCATTTCCCAATCCCTCAAGCCAATCAACCTATTATGGTTAGTATATTTTGTAATCAAGTGCTATATATATAGTTAAGTTGTAATACGGATTGATTTGATTGTGTAGATGGCTGCCCATGGACTCCATCAAGAAGTTCGTCAATGGTCCAGTAAAGATAATGATATAATAGCTGCTGCCAAAAAGATGGCTCATCTCATGGCAAGGCTTAGCCAACTTGTGCGGTAAACAATTTCTCTACTTTCATCGCCAGTACATTGATAAAGTAAGTATACACTTATTTAAGCAGTGCCTTGAGTGTTGCATTGTTTACTATTTTAGTGGCGAAGGTGGTTCGAAGAAGGAGTTGATCGCGTGTGCCAAATCAATAGCCGAAGCATCGGAGGAAGTAACCCGCTTGGCGAAAGAACTTGCTCGCCAGTGCACTGACAAGCGCATGAGAACGGTGAATAGAGAATAGTTCAATGTTAATAACTCTTGGAACAAAGATTTGGGTGCATTTCTAGTTTTCCATTTCAGAACTTATTACAAGTTTGCGAACGCATACCGACCATTGGAACTCAGTTGAAAATACTGTCAACAGTTAAGGCCACAATGTTGGGAGCTCAAGGTAAGGTTCATTTGCAGATGCAAAATATTCCTTTCTATGGTGGAAAAATAAAGAAGTGTACATGTCAATATGTATTGAATCCCAGAACAAAAACTGTCATTTTCTTTTATGCGTGTTGCGTAAACTGAAATGCAATATAGGTGCAATAATCACGTTGTTTATCTGCTCAGGTCCGATACCATCTCCTGATGGCAGTGAAATTATTTGCGGTAAATTTATCTTGAAGATTTGTGATGACAAATATATCTAATCCCTAATATCTATACAGTGTGTTATCAAACTTGATTTCTGGGCATGCGTTTTGTGGATTTCATGGTGAACATGACAGGCATGTGCACACATTTGGTAGAAATATACTTGTTAACTAAAATCCACATTGTAATCAGGATTGTTGAACGTTATGACGTTTTTTAGCATGTTTGATTTTTGTAGAAAACTTTCCACGTACCATGTGAATATATGTTTTCGAACTAACTTTACATTTCAATAGTTTGTTCCTTATTTTACAGATGCCAATAATATTTTAGTTACCAACTCCATGTTTCATTACTCTTTTATTAAATATGCAATATATAGTTGGATTCTGTTATTTGTAATAACATTGCCTATGTTATTTGCGATTTTGGTTATGACGTGCAAAAATATGTCACATAATTAATTCATATTTGGAAGTTTGAACAGTCTGAATATTCTGACAGGTATGATTATGAATGAGTTACTAATAAGTTTTACATGTAGCATGTATGTACAGTATATGGAATGCAGTGTATATTCTGCATATGCGAATACTGCATTTGATTGATTGATTGTGAATATTGAGCGAATGCACCATATGCGCGGAACATACATCCATGAGCATTGCGTAATCTTCTAGTTTATTTTGTAGGTACTGAGGAAGACCAAGAAGCAACCGACATGTTGGTTGGAAACGCGCAGAACTTGATGCAATCGGTCAAGGAGACTGTCCGTGCTGCGGAAGCAGCGTCCATCAAGATCCGCACAGACGCGGGAATCCGTCTTCGCTGGGTCCGCAAGCAGCCTTGGTACCATTAAAACACTGCTTTTCGCAAAAACCAATTCACTCTTTTTGACAAACTCATATGTTTTAATCTTGTTTCTGTCTTTTTATTTAGAAATGCTAACCTAATCATTGAATTAATACCATATAACCGTTAATACGGGGCATTTTATGTGCATTTTTATCCAGTTCTGATTTCATATACAGACAGTTATGTGTCTGTTATAATAATTAATGTTCTTTAATGATTTTAGGAATATCTACCAACTATGAATAACATGCATTTTGCTGTAAATTTGAAGCGAAATCGTTTGCATGCAACATTATATGACTAATCGGTATAACTGGAAATTTACGTAACAAAAAGCATATCCATGGAAGAAAGGGGTTCTTGTGGTTATAAAAGAGTAAGTTTTGGGGTAATTAAACATTATAAAAATTAACATGCATTAATTGCAGTATGTTAATTGCACAAATGACAGTGGGTTTTGATAACACTGAAATTGCGTTTAATTCCTAAGATACATTAACTAATAATTTTCATATCCACAGTTCACTTGAACTGAGTTCTGTCCTTAATTACATATACATAACATCCAATGTTATACACTGGAAGCACAATAATACATAAATTATCACAAGATTACAACAATCATGCAGATTTGAATCTGATTTTACGGAAAGTCAATTCCCGGTATTTATTTAGAATATAGTCTCGGTGGATTTGTTTGACAGTAGTTTACTGATTTAAATGTTTTATGAAGCTTTAATATATATTTGACAACTGACGAGAAGGCTAAAAATATTTCTTTTATCAAAATTGGTCATCTGTTCAAGCCTGGATACACTATGTGAGTTTTTTCAATCCTAGGGGTATATTTAAAGATTTTAACCCTAAGATCATATATATTGGCGTTTTTAATTTGAATTATGCTTGAACAGACCCAACTGCTAGCGGTTATGAAAAGTGTAAAGTTCATATTGATCATTATAAAAAAATATTTTTGTGAATTAAACATAGCAGAGCTCCAGTGAATTCACAGCGAATCCACACTTTGTCCTAGTTTAGTCAATAATAATTGTTGTTGGCCCTTAGTTAGATTGGTCTTGTTTAGCAAGAAAAGCAGGCATTTGGAAACCATGAAATGGTGAAAAGTTATGTATTAGTCCCCTATTATTTTCATTTTTTATCTGTGCCACAAAGTGCATCGCAACAAGGAATCGCAATGTGCCTGCTTTACAATTATGACATTTTCTACTGCTGTTACTAGTTAATTTGTGTTGTGTATTATAGTAAATAATTTTAAAAATGCAATGTATTAGAACACCCACTTTCTGGGTTCAACATTGCTGATAGAAATTAGTTTTCGGAGTTGATTTTCATTTATATTCATATCGTATTGTAATTATATATAACCACATGTCTGCTGTTATCAATGCTATTATGCATTATAATACATAATGAAGAAGAGAGTGAATGGGAGTCATAACTTTCGATGAAATAAAGATATCGTGTTTTTAGAGGTTCTGATGTACTGATAGATTATTCCACAATTACGTGTATATAACATATATATAAATAATTACATTTATTATGATCACAATTAATCTGAAACCAATCATAAAATGCTATAAATAGCACAAACTATCCAATATCCTCCCAATGAATCACATAGGTACTATACTCCAGTTACTGCTTCTATATCACTCAAAGGGGAGGAACCAATTTCTTGGTGGTTGCAGGTGCAGGGCAATTTAATTGACTCTTCATTAAGCGCCTCCCATTGCCAATATGGAGGCCGTTATTGGCTGTTATGTACAGTGACTCAAAATATTGTTCATATGATTGGATGAAACCAGAACTTTGCACATTACTAATCTGTGATGGATTGCATTTGCACTGTGGAAATAAATATGTATGTATTCAGCCAGTCAAGTAGTTTAATTTGCATATATGATTTGGTAACTTGCCGAACAAGTCAATCGGCAATCATTGATTGAAATGAACCTGGCATGTGAACAGTTCTTTGCTGCACTGCTCTGAACATCGTGGACCATTTATTTCTGGTATTCAATAGTCTGTATGGGTGAATTTGTGTTTGGGATATGCATATTAATTGTAAGAATAATTTCAGCACAAAATGAGAAGACTGTCGGTTCAACAAAAAAATGATATAA
>JAQIWR010000478.1:0-20294 GCA_034695945.1 Glomeris hexasticha
TTTATAAGGTTTGAACGTTTTTACTTGGAGATGTCCATACCGCCCGCTAGATGGCGTTACCATCGAATGATCAAGTGCGATCACGACGATACTCAACCTTAACTGCATGGAGATTCCACCATAGACAGGTTTCACTGTATAAACGTTTATTTTTATAACTGACAATTACATTGCACTACACTACATATAGATGGACAAATATTTATCTGTATTACTTTGTGGAAAATATCATTAACAAATATTGCACACCTTGTTCTTTGAAATAAATCGATAGTAAAAGGTTTGAAAACATATTTATCACGATATATAATTTGAGGAAAAGAGGAAGTTGGATGATGGCATTGAGAGAGAGAGAGGCAGGAAATGCAATATCATATTGAAAGTTGTGCAGTTGCATGCAGAAAGAGTGCAATGTCCTGCAAAGTATGCTTGGCCACGTGCTCTTTACCTGTGCACTTTGCAAGAGCTGTTTATATTAGTGTGTGTGTGCCGAAGTGGGGTGTATATGCAGGGCATGCAGGGTGGGTCACTCCACTCGCACCTATGTACAACTTAAACATATATATCTTTATCTATCTACTTCATGCACTCAACCTTCCTTCCTTGCTTCGTTCCTTCCACTGCAATGCACTATGTCAACAATGCTAACCTATCCAATGTCTGACCACAAACCACCACCATTGCACACAATACATAGCCTACAATGTGCCAATTTACAATTATCACATCGCCACTGGTGTCATCACCCCAAATAATGCACTTATCAGTTCACCTGTGTTTTGTCCTCATATTTTAACAAGTCTAGGAAATATAACCTGCAAAAATGAACCCAGAAATATGTTCAAATGTTCGATCCCTACCTTCTTTTATTATTTGGTTATATAAGAAAATTCCAAGACTTTCCCAGGATTTCAATAACCATTTTCCAAATGTTTCCATATGACTTTTCTACATGGTTCATACCACTCAAGGAAATCTAGAAAACTTAGGTACTAATTTGGATTTTAACTATAAGAATTAAGGGAAAACTCGGGGAAATTTGTATCCGTTTTAAATTAATATTATTATCTAGAAAAATGGTTGCAATAAAACTATAGTGTGTCACAACTCAAGGTTGCAGCGATTCACTATTGATTTCTTGCTTTATTGAGTAAACATTTAAACCAAAAAACTTTTCAGGATGCAAAATTGATGTAACTTACTTAATACAGTTAATTGATGTGTATTTTCCCATATTTTTACTCGGGGATTATGTGATATTATTTTTTAACAAACGTTGCAATGTGCAATCTTGAGTTGAGACTCACTATAGTTTAACCTGCATATACAATATGTTCTGGAAATTTCGGTTAGACACAATGGAAAACCTGGAAAACTGGAGGAAAATGGTAGTATGGATCATTATTTGAAGACTATCTTAGTAATTATTTTTCCAGGATCGAGTTGCTTATGTAGTAATGTTCAGGAAAAAAAGATGGCTGCTTTTGAAATTATCAAATATATCGAGCAGAGTATTGATTCAACAGCTGTGTAAAGTAACAGCTGTGTTGTGGCAAAACATTGACTATTTTCGAACTAATAATATTCAATTTTTTTTTTCAATTCTGGAATAGAAGAAAATACTATATGTGAAATATACATGAATGGGAATGATTGTCTTAATCCTGATCCTGTCCTACATGGGAACTTTAGAATTCACTACATTTGAGTCTAACTTAACTTGTAAGTTACATCGTGCAATTCAAGTTGGCTTATTAAACTGGTTGACCTGTTTTTACTAAACTTTAGGATAAACTTTAGAGAAGTCTTTTGTCAGTGTTGGGTCACTCGTATACGTAACCGTTTAATGTAACATTCGTGTCACGTGTTCAAACAATGAATAGGGATTTTTTTTAGTATATATTTATATAATCCCTAAAATGTGTTACATGTAACTTCTGTTATTTTATTAATATTAGACACATATTGGGGGAAATAAGGGTGTAAATAAACGGTGCAAAATATGTAATGGCAGATGATTTTTTTAAAATATGCTGGAAGGGAATTTTATATACCGGTATATCGATTTTTTAAATATGTATCGATCACAAAAGTTCAGTGTATGGCCATGATTGATGTGCTACGTTGAAGTTATAGTTGTTTTTGTGTTCAACTTCCTGTTCACATGTGCAGTTGTATAGTAGTATAGAGGTGAGCATTTTACACTTGCCCATAAAAGGAAAGAGAAGCGGATTCTGTAGTTGGCGGCCGGGTCGGCAGAGGGCGCTGTCTTCGTCCCCGCCCCCAGCTATACTCTCCAGTCACCTGGTTGGTTATAGGGTATCCAACTATTTCCACCCTACCTGTTTTCTATCGCACTTTTCATCGGCATTTACCCCACTTGGAAGCGAGCATTTTGTCACTTATTGCCCTAATATTTGCACCATGCACACCTAAAACATATCATCTTAATTATTAAAACGAACGTTTGAACTTGGTTTTCCAAACTCGTCCGCCATCTTAGTGCTTTTTACTTCCCTCTTTTCAACACAATCCAGCCGAACTTACTTATCTGAATGCATGCAGATAAAAGTAGCTAGTCGGGTTTGCATGTTTGTTTTTTGAACTGAGTTCAGTTTAAAAAAGGGGGAAAAAGAGTTTATAGATGTAGAAAGAGAGAAAAAAAATGGCGACTGAGACGACGCCAACTTTTATTTATTTTGCCATCGGCGGCAAAACGAAATATCAATTGGTGAAAAAGCAAGTCTCCACCCTCTTAGAACTTTCTTTCTGTCTTTTTTATTTATTTACTTTTTATTTCACTGTGTGCAGGCTCGTCGTTTGTTTTCTAGTACCTATGCCAAGAAAGCTTATACAATGTTTAATTTTCCCAGACAGTAAGATAGGTGGCAGTTGTGTTGTTACATGTCGCGTTATCCAACTAATTTATGGAAGAACCTCCAAAACAAAAACAAAAAAACAAAAAACGGGGACCAACTTGAAAAAAGTTAAAACAATACTTTGCAATGTCCCCTTAATGTATTGCTTGTACAGTGAAACCTATCTAAGGTGGAACCAAGAATGTCAAGTGGCAGGACAAACTTTCCTTTTCATCATATTGACAGTTTTTCCCACTATAGAAAGTTTTTTCAAAGTAAATAATGCTGTCTATGGTCACAAAAAATCAAATTTCCAACCATAGACAGGTTTTCCAGTATTGAAAGGTTTATTTAAGCATGTACAGTGCTGTCATATTGGTCCAAAGTGAAACTTTTCTATGGTGGAATCTCAGGGACTGGAAAATCTTTCCAACACAGAATGGTTTTCCAACATTTATCACGCTGTCTATGGTTAAAAAAAAAGTAATTTTCCACCATTGTATATTGTATATTTAGAGAGAGAGAGAGAAAATGTTTTGGACTGTAGTATTTTCATAAAAATACAGTACTAGCTGATGTTTGCAAGTTTACTTTGAAACTTGTTCAAAAATATACAGAGCATATGGTTCAAAGTTTCCCATATTTGTTCCAGAATTTCTGTACACAATTTTAGAAAATATTATCCTTGTTGTTGGCAACAGGCAATCTAGGGCTTGGTAAATATATATGCAAGGAAATGTTGAAGTGAAGGAATTTGGCGAATAAGCGCAAAATAAGGAAATGTGAAGGGAAATTGAGAAATTACAAGTAGGCCTATAATGTAGCAACTCTGGTAGTTGGAGCGCTTTTAAAAAGAATCGCACAATTCACATTAATAAACTTATTTTCGTTAATAAAATCGTTATAAAATCATTACAAAATGCGAAATATCAATTAATTTTAACAGTGTGTTGTAGCTACCACAATGAATTCCTTGGTTTTTAAGGTTAATTAGTGGAATAGAGGATTTTGGGGAGGTTCCAAAATAAAGACTAGTTTGAACGTTGATTTTGTTGACGTCAAACTGCAAGTTAGATAGTGGTACTGAATTATCAAACGAGGATAGGTAAATATCTCAAGTTTACTGTTGCGATACAAACTATATAGCACGTACACCACTGAAATTTATTTCATCATAACGTTTGAGGTGTTTGTCAAATTGTCAAAAAATAAACACCTTTGCAACCCTGTTTTGTGACGTCATCATGCACAACTTTTCTTAACTTTCTACATGCATTATGTATATATAACAAGTGGCACCAAAAAGACAAAGCATTTCGTTTTGGAGCAGTTGTGTTTTAATTTTGCCCCTCAAGAATTATTCATGCCAGCAACTTGCCACACTGTGCACAGCTATTGAATCACCAATTGCAAGCTGCATAATTAGTGTATATATACTGCAATTCAACAAACTATAAATGGAAGTAACCAACCAACAACAAACCAGTTGCAATAATAACTTCATTGCAATAATTCTGCATAATTGCGGCAAAATATGGATGCGTTCAACACCATTTTACAAGCATTTATTACATATACTACCACACATTTTTTTTGCTATGGAAAACTAAATGTAGACGTAAGTGTGTTTAGTTAGCACATCACATTTTGTAAAAGTAAAAAAAGGACAAGAAAATACAGCAAGTTGTTAAGTTGTTTGCGCGTAGGTTTAGGTTAAAATAGTACAAACTACATTTTGTTAACTTGTTAGAAATTAAAGTCACCACTAACCCCAATAATGTTGTATAGGAACAATAGTCATTTATTGAACCTGCCCTGGACAAGGGAGGATGCACTTAATTTATCTAATTTAGCATTTTACCTCAAATTACAATAAATAAAAATATATATTTTTTGCTAATAGCCTGTTTAAAATTACTTTTTATATGTACAAACTAATTAATACTCTAGGAAAGTTCTGAAAATGTTGTTTGTTTCTTTTATTGTTCCAAGAACTTTAGTTATTTCTGAGAAACACCATTGTTGTATTTGAATTACAACATAACAATCTTATAATATCTCCTAATGCAACGAATAAGTACATTTTGATGACGTATAATTAATAAATTCGTAGTAAAAGTAAAGGCACTCTTATAAAATGGAGGACTTGGTAAGACACTTAATAACATCCGGAATTATGTAGAATTACAACTTTTTAGAATAAACAAGCCAATGGGATTTCCTAGTAGGATTATTGACTCTAATTTATTCCGAATCTCGTTGTAGTGTTTTATCCATCCTATAAAACGATTAATAGATTTGGAGTAAGCTTGAAAAACTTTTGATGAATTGCTCTGTTCCAAGTACCCAAAAAGTTCTACTAATTTTCTTTATATACTTCGTTAAAGTCAACCCTTTTTATAAGTAGTTACTATACTGTAAAATCTGCCTATTGTGGAATCTGTCTATGGTGGAAAATTTGACTTTTTAGGGACATAGACTGCTTGATAAATGTTTTTTTTTTTTACGAAAACTATGCTGGAAAAGCCTGTCTATGGTGGAAATTGTATCTGATCCCATGAGATTCCACCATACACAGGTTTTACTGTAAAATGTCCACCATAGGCAGGTTTTTCCAGCATATAGAGGTTTTAAAAACATTTATCATGTAGTCTATGGTGTACACAGGTTTCCACCATAGACAGGTTTAACTTTACTGCCATTTGACAACGGAATTATGGAGTATGTACCTCAAATTATGTTTCTATAAACTAGGTCACTATAGAGAGGTTTAACTGTATTAGTAACAACATATGGAGGGGATTTAGAATTGTGAATGCCATTTATTGTTTGTATTTTGCGGGCAGTGGTCTGGGGATTGCCCTTTGACCCGGTCCAGGGAACTACTTTCTTTTTTTTGCATTTGGTTTTGAGGCTGGCGCCAAACTAATCTCCCCCCTCCCCTCCCCTTCTTCCCCTTTAAACTCTCCCGGGGCAGCAAAACTAAAACTTGTACTGCTTGTACCACCACTGTACTAAACTTTTGCTAAACTTTATATTTACAACTCTCAAAACTTGTTTACTATTTTATAAAACTTATCTAATGTTTATATCTAAGTTGTAATAATGTTATAATTATATAAAAACCATCGGGTAACGTATGAAACTGATTAATAATTCCGATCCGCATTTGTTAATGTTAATACATAATTTACAACCTGTGAAATTGATTGATGGACTTACCTGGGTTTGCTGCAACGAGGATGGTGTGCGCATGCGCATCTCCTCACTCGCATATCCGTTCGAACGGCACTAACAAGTTCCTTTGCCGTCTTTTCCCAATACTTTTCTCTTTGCCCGCGTTGTTTGCTTTCGAAAGAAATAACAAGAAATGGACGGCCACAACGATCGAGCCGAGTTTGTCGTATGATGATGGTTGGGGAGTTGGGAAGGACGAAGGAGGTGATCGGCGGCCAGGTGGCGCTGGCGGCGGGGACGATGGGCGGGTCGAATAACGCGAGCTCAACGGCGATTGGCCGATGCGCCGGGCGGCGTTCGAAAAGAGGCGTGGCCTGCCGTTTTTGAAATTGGCCGTTGGCGATGTGCATGTTGTACCGACGTTCCGAAATCGGGTTTTTGATAATAGTGGCGCGATAAACGAATGCAGGAAGCAAAAGATGTATCGGTAGGTGAAAAAAAAGGAGTAGACTTGCAGTTTTTTTTTAGTTTTTTACTCGGATGATCGAGGAGGGCCGAGTTTCGACCTTCCAAGGTTACGAAACATTCGGCCGCAGCTTTCAAAATTGATCCCTAGGGGGCGTTCCGCAGACGTAGACTGATCATCATCATGATCGACGCCTGGTGTGGAAGAAAATCGGCCCTATACTATCTTGCAAGGGTAGTTGGCAAAAAATACAAAAACAGTGCGTTTTACTTCAAAACACTGCCTGAATTTTATGATTAACCCAATTATATATCCGGATCACACTCGACATTCATTTGACTGCATAATTGTAGTTCTACTGCAGTTAAATTTACATAAATGTTGTATTTACCGTGAAGATCGACACGAAACATCGACGCAATTTCGAACGCCGCGTTCAAACCGTGCATTCCTATTGGTCCTGTGACGTCACAAAGTATTCATTCCAGATGTAAAGCAACCCCACCGAACCAGCCAATCACGAATTTTTGCCAACTACTCTTGCAAGATAGTATAGTTTGGTTTAATTAAATAAGGAATTTTTTAATTCCCACACGTCTCGACAATTAATTCTTTTGAATTTTCCGGGTTTAATCTGCGAAGTGTTAGCTGTAAAATATTGTCTTTCCTTGACATAGTTTTTTGTGCAATCACCTGTCTTTCCTGCAACATTTTATTCTGCAAAAGCGTAAAAAATAAAATGCACTTGCATAACCCACAGTTCCCAATGTACCAACCCTGATGGTTTTGACCAAAATTTTGTTGTCCAGAAGAAACAATCTGGTAGTTTTTAAACTACAGCGAAATACTGTCTGCATACAATTTAAAGAAAAGCTCATGATGGTACATGACTATGCAAAATGACTTAATAAAAAAGAATGATTTATTTTGTTTGTAGTGCATATCATTCGTTACAAGTGTCATTGTATATTGCATGTAGAGGGCTATATACTTATGGATTAAAGGTCATACTTATGAATTAAATTATAATATATGCTAGACGTGACATTAGCTTCGTCGATTTTGGAAAATAAATTGCATGACCTCATTTTCTTATAATATTTCCACTTCCACGCCCATGTCACTTCGCAGAAACCCATTATAAAAAGTAAAAGTTGAACGATTCATGAGTTAAATAAATACACTTTTCGCACGTGGCTCAATCAAAATGCAGGCCTGACATAATTAAATAAATTGAAATTGTTTTTGACAAGTTCGAATAATAATATCGGCATATTTAGTTCAATTAATGTCATTGCACTGTTTTTTGTTGAATATCTGTTCGCATCTGTATCAACTTGGTACATACAGGGTGATTCAAAAAAAGACAACTTGATTGTTTTTGAAATAAAAAATTAAAAGGATATGTGTCAATCATTTGCAAAATATTTACACAATGACAATGTTCCTTATTTCATTAGATTCCGGGCAATAATTGACTTGATGGCCATGAAATGTTACAACGCAAAGCATCTAATTTGTATTCCACTGAAATGTACTCCAGTAACATGTCACAATTAATTAGATCAACTAATGTCATTCTGCCAATTTCCCCTTTTCCTATGCGATAATCCCAGTTGAAACAGCTGTTCGTTTCGCTGATTTTTTTTCAAGAGAACTTGTTTTATTTTTATATGTAAATAGCAATCTGCAACAAATTGGACGTATTAAACAAACGAAACAAAATATATGAAAAATTGCAAAATTATTCCACGCCAAACATGTGATGAATCTTGGAAGATTATCTTTGCTCAGCAAATGCCTATTGAAAACATATTACTGAAAATTAAACATTACATTTCACAAAATTATATACGTATAGCTAATTTGCATATTAAATTTCATAAATCCAAAACATCTATTAGCAGCATACATATATTATATATGATTTCAATGATCTCGGGAATAAACACATCAAAAAATACTGGCATAAATATTTCTGAAATACTATGAACAGTGATAAAATAAGCCACATTACCTTTAGTATCTCCAATTCCGACATGCCTGCCAATGCTGGTGGTTTTGATTGCGGATTGACTTCAAGGTACTTTCTTACTAGCTTGATCCCATCATTACATCTTTTAAAAAGCAAAACATTACATAACACTGTTCTGTATAGAGTATACACATTGAAACATTTTAATTTACCTGTTGTTCTGCAGAGCAAACCTCACCAAAGTTTGAATGTTGCCTTTGCCGAGAGCGTACGCGGCAAGCGCTTCCATGTAAAGATGGGAATCCGCAATAGACGCGTATTGGTCATTTTGGTCGATCCACAAATACAATGCTTCAGTGATCTAGTTCAAAATCTCGTGCCATTATAGGAAAATACACCAACAGATTAATTTCAATTAATGACTGTACCTTATCCGCATGATGGATATAAACCCCGGATGATTTCAATTTCCACCAGTTATCCATGACAGACCTTGCATTCACATTTTCAAAGAAGACCTTAAAACAATGCACGGATCATAGTATGTTGGTAGTACTGAATATATTATGGCATATTAGGGTACCATATTACCTGCAAAATCTTAATCCTGGTATCTTCATTGCCAATATGCAGGATGCAATCCAAAGCCAATGAAGATAGCCCAGCTCGAACGAATGAATTAGCAAGATTATGTATATCGATTTGAACCGAATGTGGACACCTGGCCAAAAATAAAACAAATGTACCAACTTGTTAAAGAAACGATACTAATTATGTACAACTACTTACATGTGCAATGCAGAAAATACTTTTACATAGTTGTCAAACTGCTCCTCTGCAACTGATAACAAAGCGTAAACATATTGCCCACCTTTGAGGAAAATAACATCTACTTGCCTTTATCAAATGGCGAAAATAGTACAAATTTCCAGGCAGATTTATAAGAAGGTAACACAATGATGTCCAGGCATGAAGACAACTCCACAACCACTCTGATCAGCATATTCCACTAATTTTGGAAAACAGTAATAGTATATTACCAGTAATTTCATTATTGCCCAAATTACTTTGGAGCTTACCAATTTCATCTCGACAAGCCTAGGAAGGATCACATCCCAGATTTTAACAGTGGTGATTTTATAGTGCAGCAGCATCTGTGCCATAAGACTGACAGCCTAGAATATTTGACAATGTCAACTACCAAGTGGAATAAATGTTATGCCCATCTATTTTATTCCTATTTCCCATACACTATTGACATGGCTGTGTGACCTCCAGAGGCTTGCCAGAATATCAGTAACGTGGTTTTCATCCAGGTAAGTAATGGCACATGGCAAATGAAGCCTTTCCATTTCAGCTGCAAAAACCAACAACTTGAACATGGCCCTATAATATGGAGAGATGTTAATGAAATTAAGACATCATATTGCAAAAATTTTACTATTACGTCAGGCATGAATCTAACCGTAGGTCATCAACTGTCTTTCCACACATATTTTGTATAGTAACTGGATCTGCAATAGCTAGCAGACATGTCAAAGCTCTCACTTTATAAGCTGTATTTTCGGGGGAATTCTGCAAGATGTTTTCATAATGGTAATTAAAGTTCTTAACGTGAAAACAATATACGGAGAAATATCTCGTACAATCGCGGTCTTTCCATCCAGAAACTGTACACTTTCTTCGATTGGTCCATTCTTGAAAATGTACACAGCCCTTTTTAAACTATCATTGACAGTATTGGCCACTTGCGAGAGGTCAGGTTCAACGTATGCAGAAGTCATCTGAAATAATACAAGAAATAAGAAAAGCCAACCTTATTTTAATCGATGACACAATTGAAGTGATAGTACCATCTTAGATGATTCTGTGCTTCGAAGCCATTTCTCCGCTAATGCAAAGCGTATTTGCCGCAAATCTAACTTGCAGTACTGTCCTATTTCCTGACAAGCATTGTGAACATCTAAAATAAAATGCAATTTATGAACACAATTAAGCAGATGGGAAACATCATATATAGTATTCCCCAGTATTGAAATTCACACATAATTTTACCTGGATTCCCAATCCAACAGAAGAAATTTCCTCCGCCAACTGGGCAATCCTCATACAATCTGATTATTAATTTTTGAGGATATTGAACCAAAGACAAATATTTTTCTTTGGTCAGGTTGTATTTATGCAGAATGTGTTCAGTTGTGAAATGTTGACGTTGATCAGTCAACCTTTTTAAGGCCTTTTTGGCAGCCTGGATACACAAATTATGCTTACGTAAACTATCAAAGTTGAAAGAAAATCAATGTAATATTTCAACTACCTGGTCATTTGTTCCTTCTGACCATTTCATTGCAAAAAATACTGCAAGCTTGGCAACTTGTACTTTATCATTACCTATGAAATAAATACATTCAATAATTGTTCTGCACTACCATTGTGTAAATGTGTGAAAACTCGAGTATACCTGGTCTGAATTTAGTTGACATGGAATTAATTAAGGCTAGAGCTTTTTCCTTATTTTCCATCCTAGCAACAATGGAAGTCAACTCATCCAAATAATCCTTGCTAGGTTTCATCCATTTCGAAACAATGTCAATCAGGTTTTGGCCAGCTATCATTAGCATTTCATCATTTGGAAGCTAACAAAAATATATAAACGTTTTTTAACAAACTATTATCAGCATTCATGTTAACACGGCACTAACCGTCATTATATTGGAAACTCCCAACCAAACCGAGATTGTATCGGCAGTCAGCTCAGATTCTAAAGCAGAAATATGAATACATTTAAATTCCAATATACATAAATGCATTTGCAAATAGACTTACTGAGAACTTTCCATATATTTTCACTCATGATAGGATGAAATGGAAGTCTAGTGTTAGCCAAAGACGTCAATTGCCACTAATAATTTAAAAGGAAAATTACTACAACAATTCAACACTTAAACAGCTGATCAATCAATTATTGTTATACTTACACTGGGATATCTATTTTGCCATTCATGGATCTCGTACTGCGATGGAGCAGAAATACGCTGATAAACTTTCAAAAACTGCAAAACTTGGCAGCTCTATTAATAAATTGCACTGGGTTAGATTTTAGAATACAAATATATATCAATATAATATGTGAAAATCTGCGTACCCGAGCAATATTAGCAAGTTCACCAATGCTGCAAATAGTTAGCAGAACATATTCCAGAAACTCATAATTGTACGAATCAATCTACAAATGTACGCGTATGTTAGCCACAAGTAACACAAGAAACGCAGGATAAAATAAATAACGAGTTGTACACACATTTGGTAGAATAGAGCATAACCTGTCATGGAGCTGACATTGGTCAACAGTCATCATGGAAATTGTTAGTTCTGCCATTTTGATGAGAACATTACACGAATCCTCAGCTTGCATCTGCTCTTTCAAAGCAGCCATCTTTGTTTCGGTGTCTTGTCGACATGAAGTTAGTAGGACTTCCAAGAATTTAAGAAGGGCATCGTTCGTATTAATGCTGAAGCAATGGCAGAAGCTCTTAATCAATGTAGGTGACACAAAGCCAATTTGAGCCATCAAGTCTTCCAAATCCGCATCATCAATATCTGCATAAAACATGCAAGATGTGAACCAGTACTTTTAAAGTAAATCACAATTAGAGAATTCACACTGAAACCTTCAAAGGATATGTTGTATTTCTGTAATTTTGCACGCCACACTGTTTTTTTCAATAACTGGAGGTAATATAGGACCTTTGTCGGCATGTGCAGCGCATCTGAAAGTTGCATGCCTAACGAACCTAAAGCGCGCAACTTGTTGAAATTGTAGGAGCATCTGAAATAATTTCATAAATATATATGTGAAACACAAGACTGCATGCAAAATATTACTCTCACTGCCGTTACCTTTTTTCTTGCGATGCCAACAAATTCATTGCATTTGCTTGCGGCAAGCTGCACAACAGCGCGTAAGCTAAATGGACATCCGCAATTTGGCCAGTGAAAATTTTACTGACCATTTCTGACACTAGCTCGGTTTGGTGACTGTATTTAGCTTCCAAATGTACATTCACATGGCATGAGGCTTCCTTTTAAACAAATAAAAAAACAATATTCACATTTTGATCAGAATTAAGCCATGGCACAAATGAGGAAATTGCATACATCTGTTAAGGTTGTTGCAGCATACAGTGCACAACATGCTGTGGTATTACATGATGTGGAAAATGCTAGCAAACTGTGTCCAAATTGCTTAAGACGCTCGCAAAATATTCTCGTAGCCGTGAGTAGATTGGCACATTGTTTATCTTTCTCTTTATAAACTGCAAATAAATACAATTTATGAATAACATGCCATTTAAATGACTTTGGTCGACGGTGCAAAACAACTTACATTGCAAGGAATTGAATAAGAAATTGAAAACTGACGTCGCATCCAATGATAATCCCATCTCTTTAAAAATATCAGTGTAGCTCCATTCAAAATATTCCAATGGCATCTGAAATAATATACACATCAGGACATAATATTATTGGCCTTAGACACGTGGAAACACACCACTGGTAATGAGAATTCAGCTCTGGTCAAGTGCTTCTGCATCACACATGCATGATGCATCAAAACAGTGAGCTCCAGGCATTCAGGTATCATATCTGAATTGAAACATCAAACAGTTAAATTTTCAACGCGGTTAACAAGTCACAAAACATGAATTGTACCACAATTGCAATACGCTAGCACAGCTTGCATAAGGCACAATAAAGCTGCACTGAGGTTCACATCATACAGATTTTGATCAGCTGCCAGCAAAGTGTCACGTATCGCATTCCACAGCACTTTTGCATTTCCAAAATATTTAATTATGCCCCTATGTTAAAATGTAATAAACATCAGTTTGTATACTGTATAGCCAATTGCAACCAGAAATACATGCAATATACCTGCAGGTTTCGGTAGCCGTGTCAAACTTCTGGAATTTTACCGCCAGCTGTAAAATCTCCGCAGACACTTCATCACAAGAAAATCCTAAAATATCTCCTAATCTAAACGATCAACCATAAAAGGGATTCATATGTTTCTGTATTGGAATTACAATTTCAAAGCCAAAAACAGATCTGAACCTATATAAATTCCCAGTGACTTGCTTTGGAACGGTCATCACTTTGTTGGTTAATATCTGACAGATCTGTATAATAAAACAGAATTAAAAATTCATTATTCCATTATAGCAGGGAATTAATAAGAACATACCCGAGCAGTTGAATTCGTGGTAAATTCCTCGTCTCTGAGATGTGAAACCACGTTCTTTCGCAACAGTTCGCGTCGCAATTCTTCCGAAGCATAATTCTCCACTGAGAGGAAAATTCCAAATTCAGCCTAAAACATTAACACAAAATGTAGTGACATATTATGCACGAAATACATATACAGCATAACAAACATTCCCACCTGTAGCTTTTTTAATTTCACAAATGTGTCCAACAATAAGGAAATGTGAAAATCTAAACCGTGATTCCTACGCAGAATTAATATCGCTGCGTTGACAAACAAAGCTTGTTCTTCACAACTATCCTGTAGAAAATCCGTTAAGTTATTATAAATGATACAGGACAAATGTCAGTTCGCTCACTTCTAAAACAGGATCAGGTTCGTTGTTTAACAACTTGACCACGTAGATTATGAAACGGTTGCAACAAATTTGCGCCATTGTCTGGTCAAATGACTTCACAAATGATACAAAATCTGCCTCCTATTCCAGTATGATAACTTAATTAGACCATTACATGAATCACAAAAGAATCTTGGCAGAATTAATGATTATTACAATCTCACCCTTTTAAGTCTAGTCAATTGTTTCATTCTGAACACATACAAATCATGCACATGAACGTGGCGGTGCGCTGCAACAACTTTCATTGCGTCATCAACAGCAGATGGCTGATCTTTTGTGAGGATGTAATTTACAAAAGTCTATTGATAAAGATTATCAAAATTGAACTATTGGAGTCAAAACTGCCATCAAACCATACAAAAAAATATGAACATGAAATGTACCTGAGCATTTATACCATCGCTGATGCTGTGATTTCTGAAACCGTATTTGAGAATAACCGTTTTTAAACCCATTATACAAACTTCTTCCCGAAGTTGCACTTTCCATCTATAATAACGGAAAATGCCAGTGGTTATATTGTATGTGCTAAGTGGAAAACCCACATGCCCCATCCTCATAACATTACCTTTCTGAGCACAAGTCCATTGCAGTATTCAGCAATTTCTGAATACCAACACTCCAAGGCACTGGCGCTTGCTTCAAAATCTCATGAATTGCAGTACATTTCATCTTAATGGAAGGCATTGTTAACAAGATTCACACAAAAGTTTGTGAGTTTTGTACAAGATAAACACCATTTACCTCATCCACATTGACGCAAGCAACTAATTGTGTCATCAATTCTTCCCATGGAGCTTCTTCCCAATGCCACCAACAATACTCACTGTTCATCATGTAGTCCTAGACAAACAGAGTTATTTCAATCGACATCGACGATATACACAGGCCCAATGACAAACAACCTTTATGTAGCCTGTAATGATCTCGTTCACATCCAAGTTGTGTTTTTGTCCAAATTGCAACAGGAATTGCGGAATGAACGCCTCTAACATTTCAGGAGAAATCCAGTCCAGCAGATGAAATGCAACTATTTTCTTGTCACCCTAATTTAGCAAAAGTCAAATTAGGATAATAGAAATAAAACAATGAATCACAAAACACTCACTTCAGCGTAATCTCCAAAGCTGATTTTGCAGTTGTATTTAGTTTGCAAAATCTCTAAATCCTTTAAATTACACAAAACTTCCCGACATTTCTCAATCAACAAACTGGAATCAGAATCCTAGAAAATATAGTTCCAATTTCACAACTTTGTTTCAAATGTCATCGAGTTTATATACATTCACCTGCGCAAAACAAAAATAGATGTTGCACTTGTCAATTCCAAGATCTGACAAAAGTTGATCGCAAAGTGCTATGAATCCTTCAAAGAACTGCAATGCATTTCTGGGCCATGAAGCCTTAAATATATTAATTACACATTTGTCAGACACCAATCAACATAAACACATCTTATTTATATATACCTTTTCATTAACCTCCATGTTGCAACTTTTCTGTATCACCCACTGAACAACAGAACTCTGTAATTCCACAATGATCAATTGTTGAAAAAGCAATTGGTAAAGGATGATAAAAGTCTAAGCAAACTCTTACAAATGAATCTGGAACTTTTCTTAAGATGAGAGGCACACAATGACAGAGCCACGGCAACAAATCATGTGATAATAAAGTCTCTGGAATCGACTCCAGTAGCTTGTCAATGTGATTCTGACACAGTTCTTGTTCCAACTTTAAGATGTTGAAAAAGACAATTCCCCCAATTATATACCAAACGATTACTGCATGATTGCAACTATTTATATATAATATACCAAATGCCGTTCCAAGAGCAATGTGGCAGTGCTTAGATTTCCTTTCATGATGTTTTTGAGTAACTCCTTCCATAAATCGGCATCAATGAAGACTTCCCATGACAGACTAAAACAAAGATAAATAACTTTACAGCTAAATATATTTACTTCAATATATTGGCACAACGTAGTACCTGTAGATTGTGGAGCTCGTTTGGAATAACATTTCGTAAGTTTCTAATTTTTTCAGCTTCTCAAAAACCTAAAACAGACAAGAAACTTGTAAGTTTATCACAGCACCCTAACGGAAACCATTGCTTTTAACCATTTTACCGTTTTTGCTAGTTCGGCATCTGCAACAGGTCCATCATTCTTCATAATCTGCAATATAAAAGCCATCAGAACGATTCACAGAATGTGAAGAGTTTCCAATTTTAAGAAGAATGGTATTATACACACTCTGCCAATTAAATATTGTAGGATATCCTTCTGATGTTCCAAAGTTGGCATTGGACACTTGCAACATATGTTGACAACATAGGGAATATCCTGGAGCACATTTTACAAATTAGTTTGAAAGCAAACATTTAAGAAACAGTTAAGTTCGTACATCAATTTGGTTTAAATTCTTTTTCAAGGTCTCGCACAGTTCAGTTGTGTTGCCGGAACTGTCCGAAGACGACAAGCTTTCCAAAATCATGCCAACTCTTGCTTTTGCAACGCCCTTGTTATTTTCAAAAATAAAATTCATTATGCATAATGTACAGAGCTCTGATAAATAAACTGCAAGAATAAAGGGTATACCAGGGTGCTTAATCCAAATAAATTAGCAAAATTCTCTGCTTCATCTAGTCTTTTCTTGCTCAATAACCGTAACAATCTGATTTAAATAATACAGTTAAAAGATGATCATTATATGTACTATATAAAAAGTTGCAGTATTACATTCTTTTTAACTCACTTGTTTGCTGGAACAGTCTCATATATCCCCAAAATATTCAGAACCTTGCATTCACTTCAAGCAAAGCAACAAAATAAATTACACTAATACAATCTTGGCTATACACTATTACACATTAATTACCCATTCTTGGACTCCACAACATGCACTGTATCTTCATTTACAACAGTTCCCACAAATGTCACAAAAGATGTTGGCTTCAGTGTGTATTCAAATAACTTGTTCATGTTTGGAAACCCACGGATTTGCAGAGAATGAATTTCACCTCCCAAAACCATTATTAACTTGCAATCTACAACAGCACTAAAATAAAATAAGGTTTAGATTGGACTGAAACATACATTTAATTTAACCAAATGTACCATAAAGAAAATGAGAATCTCACTTTGCATGGTCCACCGTCTCCAGAAACACAAACTCCAATATTTCCAATTCAGTCCAACGATTAATAATGGTACATGTGTAGGTGCAGATTACATTTAAACAATACTGCAGGATAAAAATCAATACAATTCATTGCAATGTAAGCGTGGAATAATATTATTATATAATTATTTGAAAAAGGACATTTCATGTTACCGAAGCATCCAAAACAAGCAGGTATTTTCCATCATATGTTGGCTGCACTTGTAAAACGCCATCTACATTACAATAAAATCATTATTTGTCTATCCATTCATAATTCACAGCATTACTAGTTTATCTTAAATTCAAACCTGGCATCGAGATGTAAGATGGAGCCCAGGTATTGAGGGATGCATCGTCAATCAAGATGATATGATCATCATCATGCTGGTAAAGTTCAAGATTATTAATAAAAAAACCTTATTTAAATGTGCTTATTCATTAAATTATCATCGTCACTATACCACAACTAATAAACTAGAGTTAGCGTAATGGCATAAAGCCGCAAAAGTGCAGTTCATCATTTGTCCCATTTCATCTTCAATGATATAATCATGTAAGGATTCATCATTGTCATCTTTCACAGCTTCATCTAAAGAACACTACGATAACTACAAATGGTCGAAATTAAAGACATTTTTTAGTCTTAAAAACAAATTACTACTTTGGCTTGAATCGTTCAAAATCAGACGGAATCGCACCCACTTGGTTGTTGCAGCAATAAATATGGTAACCGTATTACCTGTACATTTGTGCAAGTACAATTAGTAACATTAAAAAAAAAGGTAACATATACACCAGAATCTCGATAATCCAGCCCTCAATTTGCAATAATATGATGTATATATAATTAAGTGAAACAGAGTTTCCACTAGGTCAGGCAAATTTAATGAAACCTTTCCACACATTGTATACCGGTAAATACCATCTCAATAAAAACGGCACATCCGCACCCGTGTGTCCAAGGAATGGCCGGATTATCGAGTCTTTTGTGTTTGTTGAATTCCCTAAACACTATTACCCGGAGTTGCAGGCTCGAAGGACACTGCGCAATACACAAGATCATCACTGTATTGCTCCAATACATTCTGCAATAAATTAAAAATCACTTGGTATTAAACTGCAGACACGAAGTTCAATTCCCAGACCGAATTACCATGCAAAAGATTGTATTTCCTGTCAGTAAGCAAATCAGGCTCATCAATCCTGAAACTTCTCCAACTAGAAGATATCTTGCATGTTCACTCACATGAAGACTGATGACGTCACTTTCTGCACATGGTAAAAAATCATTTTTGTAAAATATAGTCTTTAAATAGAAATGTATACATGATAGTGACAGGGTTGCCAGTGCTTAAATTAAACTTGAAATATAGACAGCGTTAAATTCATGGCAACCCTGGTTTTGATCATGTCTAACCAAATTGCAAGGTGTGATTAATTTCTTGAAAATCCTTCTTGAAAATCAAAACCGTTCGTTTAATGCCAATACAATTGTCGTGTGTGATGAGAACGGTCCTGGCAATATCATCAGATGAACCCTATATTGAAGATTAATTAAGACATGTAAAATATGGTATGACAAGTTCGGCGGCAAAGATATTAAAAGAATTACCTGTTCTGAAGTGGAATCATTTTTAAGGTTGACAATGGCGTGAACTTCGTACAACGAGGTGGAGTTCAACAGGCCTATTCTAGTGTTTACAGTCGCATCGCCGCACCATTCTCCGTGCCACGAACTCACAGCCATCCTCAATAATAATAATCTGGCATCTACTTTTCATGAATTCTCGAAACGTTGCTGCACACAAGGACTTCACATTCCTTATTTGCTTCCCGCCAAGTCCGCTGCTTTTTCGAATCATTCGAAAGAAGCACCGTCTGCTGTTCTATTTATACAGCTCTATGGAAACCACAAAGATGAACGCCATTGGTCAAATTTTGCGTCACAGCATTCCTTCAAACGTGTCACCCAATCAGCATCCACATTACTGTTCCTTTCTTCCAATTGCATCACACTATGGAAATTTCCTTTAACTGGTTCCTCACCAGGGGCGCTGCTGTCTGGCGATTTTGCGTCAAGGGTGACGTCATGACAGTAGTCCGTTTACCTATCAAAGCTTGAATCAAACTGTCCACGATAAGACGTCACAGATGACTACAAAGTACAGCACCGCCCCTAGTGGTGATCGTGTTCAAGTTCAACCTTCAAAGTTCAAATTCAAAACACTCACTTATTTTTGTAGAGAGCACGTGTCGTGGAGCCCCATACTAATCTATATATATATACCGTGGAGCCAAGCAAGGTCCAAGCATAGGTCCAAGCATTGGTCCAAGCGTGGAGAAGGTCTTTCTCAAATTGTTTACAGATAATGGACTATATACCTCTTGCTACGGGAAAATCATCGGATCGTCAAAACAAGTTCAACAAATCCCTAAAATTAAATGATCCACGTAAAAACCAATCGAAAAGGGGCGCAAGTGAACAGGCAATATTGCAGACGCGAATGATACAGGCAAGGGGCTAAATTAAATAACATGGGGCCACATTTATCATGTATTTAATGTTTGTTTATAGTATTTAAGAGGATGCAAGTATCCAAAACAAGTGGACATGTGGGAGATTGTCGACGGTCTGCGGTCAAGCCACTTAGAATATCGCAGAAAAAAGAGAAATGCTTTTAAAGTTGCAGTGACAAAGGGTTTGCATATGTGCTGTATGGGGAAAAATTGTAAAATCAATTAATAATAATAATATACATCTTAATTTCTATAGCATATGCAACCGTTCGCCAAGACCCTGCTTTAAACCAGGAGGAAATTTCTGCAACATCCGAAGAAAGGTATTATACCAATCATTTTAATGAATTTGGTAATTAAAAGGGGCAGTGAAGTCATAAAAAAACAATTTTTATATGTTATTCAGAGTGAAAAACTATAGAGAATGGCTATTTGGTATGTTAACCAATTCGCAATGGTTAACGAGTTAT
>JAQIWR010000479.1:0-20291 GCA_034695945.1 Glomeris hexasticha
ACGGACGCCGGTGCTGGCGTCATCGCCGCGCGTTCCGCCGCACGTCACAACGCGCGTCCTGACGCACTTATGTGAACGGGCCTTAACACTATAATGAATCCTTGATCAGAACTTTTGATGATAATATTGGAATGCATATGTTATGAGTATTCTAAAATAATAAGTAAATAATAAATGAGAAGTTCAATTAGTTTTATTTGCAGTCATTCGATCGTAAGTATGATTTTTCTATTTTTGATATGCTATCCGTTTTGTTACGAATGGGGGGAGGGGAGGGGTTGAGAGTGTTACAAGGGGGAGGGAGGGGTACGAAAAATGCATTTTTGACGTTACGTAATTTAAAAACAGCCCCTAACCCTACCACTTTCTCGATCTATGGCTTATGAGTTACGAAATAAATGACCTTGAGAGTAACATCCAAGGTCACAAACCCCTCATTATGGGACCTCATGTTGATAATAGTTTATATCCGTTTCTATCTAATCAGTGTAATGTAAGACTATTTGTAATTAAGACCTTTTATAATGATATACAGTATTGGTGTAATTGTTTATTATTTAAATTGTACTAAAATAATTGCTTATATCCTTAAATTGTAATTAAATGTTTGATTCAACCTTACATCGATCGTAATTGAATGTGCATGTTTGATTGCAATGATTGCTCGTGTTGGATAATGGAAATTACATGTATGTTGGCACCATGGTTGGCACAGACAGAAAACACTTTCTCCATATGTTATTTACGAAAATAAGTCAACATGCTGAAGACGTACAGTACATTAAAAAGACTTACTCTTCTTGTTCTGTATGGTAGCAAATGTTTTTTTCCCTTTCCCTGTTCAATCCAGGGAATGTCAATAGTGTCCAAGTACATTGTAAACGTGAATTTCGTTACACACTGAGCAACAATATCGGCTTCATAGGAAAGTAAGTGCAATTTTCTTCTGCACCAACATGGTAATAAACTAGGGTATTCCAGAAGAGGGGAACATGCCCCAATTGCTTTTAAATTATTATTTGCCGGTTACTGCCTGGCAACACTAGTTTGATTTATGATTTACAAAGGCCCGATATTGCTTTAGGGGCCAGAGGAGAAGAATGAGGGGGGGGGGGGGGGTGCCCTTGTAAAACTTGCCCAGGCCTGTGGTCAAAACCAAAACCACCCCAAAACAGGGGTCGTTCAACGTCTTGTTTCCCCCTGGTGAGCATTTTGAAAAAGATACTGTTTGCTTAGTCCTTTTGCAAAACACTTTGTTTTGTCCGCAATATTTTTCAGTATATTCTTTAATTTTAATAATGTAATTTTTTATGAATGACATGTTATTTACATTCTAATCATATTATGGCACCAAAATTAAGCTTCACAATTAATGTGGGAATGGTTAGTTGTTCTTCTGGGTGTAATTGCTAAGGCCGTGTTGTTGAAAGCTGAACTTTTCTTAATTGCTTAATTGCATTTTTATTTAGAATTGTTGGAGATTGCAAACAGTTTTTGTAACTTACTTTGTAGGTATTGGTTATGATAAAAAGTTAAGTTTATTAACATTATTCTGATGGTTTCTATTCATGGGGAATAAAAACTTCCACAATAATGAAAAATTTAAGAGATGTATAATTATACATACCGTATTTCCTCGAATAGTGGCCCGGGCCTGTATTGTTGTTTTGTAAGATTTTGCCAGGCTAATATTCAAGGCCAGGCCAATACTTGAGGTCGCCTTCTAATGTAAATACATGGACTGTATTTACAATTTCGATTTTTGGACCCGGCTTATATTAGAGGCCAGGCTACTACATTAATCAGGCTTCTTTTCGAGGAAATACGGTATTATGAATTGAATGCATAATTGTTCCAGCGTATGTTTGAAATTGATTCGTTAAATAGTCTTGCTATACATAGATGAATAAATTAAACATGATATAGAATATTAAATTACAAACGAATAAAACATGAATTCAATTGGCGAATTTTATCCGTTAAGCACGTGTACCAGTAAAATGACAAATCGATGCGTTTTCAATCTTGGCTTTAGGTGTCTAGCAACAAAAAACTGAATATCGATTGATTCTACCTTTTCCGTTACTGTCAGTGCCATGTCATGTTTCGTCACAACAATTTTATCCAGAGTGGGGAAAACTATATACATTCACTTCTTTCCAAAATATTGTTCCTGGAAGACTTAAGTCTGTTCAAAGTCTGTTAATTAAAAATTGTAGTTTTGTATAAAAAACAACTACAAAAATTGTATTGTGTAGAAGAAATGTGTATAGCATCAATGACAGAAAATGAGTCTATGTCATCATTCTGTTAGGCTTTTACAAAATACAAAACCAGTACGAGATTAACATAAGATTTAAATGTTTATTTCAACTAAAATGTGTTCATTTACACGTGATAAATTCACTCCAATTTAAGGACGTACAAACAGAACAGTTTTTCAGTATATAATCGGTTTGGATTCATATATGTAGCGGTAAAAAATTTGCGATTAGATGTCCTGCAAAAATACTGCCAGATTAACAAACATTCAATTATTGGAAAAAATAACAATGTGTGTAACACTCGATCTTTAGCTTTGAAAATCACATTTTATTACAAGTAATAACGACTTGAAGTGGTATCCGTGGTATGCGCTGCGATTACCATTACACGTAACGCACATTTTACAGTAATTCAATAAATAACTTGACAAATCGCAGCCATCTTCGCTTTAATAGAGCACAGTCATTATTATTTACTAACAACAATGTTATACTGAAATTTGACGAATTCTGCTCCAACTTTGAAGTGAAGCCTTTCGCAAAACTGCAGCCTCTGACTAATCGCAATATTTCAACCTTAATCTTCCCAGTGATGTATCAGTTGGTCCATCATTGGTGTTGGTTTGGAGGTTGATTCCTGGCAGGAAACATCTTTTCCTGTTTCTTCTGGTTCCTCATCTCGAGCAAACAGTCCACGCGCAATGTCAATTGCAAACATATCTTTGCGATCTGAGAAAATGCAAGAAACGGAAAAGAAATAAAAGTATATATAATAAGAACAGGTATGATGAAACTATTATTGTACCTTTATATTAACTTTCCCAAAACATAATAATTTTTCTAAATTAAGCTCATTGCTGTCATGTATAATTTCATTCAAATAGGTCTTTTTACCATTTTTCTGATCTTAGTATGGGTCCATTGCATCCAAATCACTTTATAAGGATAGAGGGCATGAGAAATTCAGTTTTCCGCTATCGTAGCACGTTTTTGACCATAATATCAATACAATGTAAATGCAATGTTGCACATGAATGAAAGAAATTTAGCAGTATTATAGATCTGCAACACTCGATTCATATCATCGATACAGCAATGCCACCAATTGTTTCATGTCAACTTAAAATTTGCATCACTGCACATGGAAAAATGAGATGAGACATCATCAGTTAGAGAAATGAAGTGCTATTCAAGTGCAACAACCTGCCTGCATTTGAATATGACTTGAATGTATATAAAATGTAAATGAATTCACTGCACACTCATGACATTGCAATTTGGCTTGTTTGTTTTGCTCACAAACTACAGGTTGCACTTCAATTAATAGTATGTAAATTAAGGCCAAGCAAATATTCCGAGGAAACATTGCAAGGATGGCATACATATTCAACAAAATTAAATTAAAAATTACCAATGCGACGTTTTATCGGTTAATCGCCTTAATACATAATATTAATTACGAAAAATTGTTTGCACGTAGTAGATAGAATAAATATGACATCGATTGCCATGAGTAATATGCCTGATGTAATTTGTATAATGCATTGAAAGTATAATATTGCACACTAATTAGCATTTAATTAAAAGTTTTGGGAAATACTTATTTTTATCTTGCGCAGTTTTAAAACATTGTGAAATTGTCAATGCTATTGGTATGTGAAAGATGGTTAAGCCTTTATAAAAACTAATGAAATTTGTTAAATGAATTTGGATTTGACAAACCTGAGGAGGTCCTTGCATAGAAAAGCACGTACGCACTGCTGTAATCATCTTCCTGCGGTGACTTCTTAGAAACAGATTCATCGTTGTAATAATACCAATCATCGGTTAAATTATTTTTGCAGTAGGCAGTGTAGTGTCCAGAATTCACACCTGTGCAAACAAGTGCAATTAATTACTACATGTAAAAGCTGAAACAGTTGTATTTTTACTGAACATTTTATACATTTAATTGCTAATTTTTTGATTCATTCATGCACGGCCGACTATAGTCTATGCTTAAAATGAAACCAATTATTAGTGAGTGATTACCTCCAAAGTGGCACAGACATGCTTGAAGATCATACATGAGTTGCGACGGATCAGAAGGTCCTGTGATGTAGTTAGAAATATCCAATTTCTCTAAAGGAAACAATAATTTGTTGTCTACTTTAGTGCTGGACAACTCGTGGAAGGTAAACCTGTCAAATAAATGTGCAGGTTTAATAAAAAATGTTGATTTCACAATATTCTTTCTTCCACTTTTTGACTCACCTTTTGAGGTAGACTATTAGTATCTCGGGGTACCTCCAAACCGTAAGCGTTTTCCTCGCGCATTGATTCCGGTGGCAAACGGGACAGAACCATGGATTGTGTTCATCAAGCAGTTCACTAAATTCGTGTAAATATTTACCACATATGAGCAACATATAACAAGGGCTTATCGGAAATCAAGAAATGTTTTGTAACCTTTCGCTGAACGCGTGCAGACAATCGTACAATGTCAGCGGTTCGCGTTTGCGCAAACCCTGCATCGATTTGTGATCGACCGCTTTGTTTGCAATTTCCAGAAACTCTGGACTCAGCTGAGTGAATCTGACAGCTAAATTGTCCCCGCATTGAATTCGGATATCTCCGTCTGTTCTGCCAACACGACATCCGACACAATGCGCTGTATACAAGCATCTTGAGCAGTGGTACCCCTGGAAATGTAGCCACGTTAACTATATATTTAAAAAATAACAATTTACCACCACATATCAACAACTATCTCGTCGTGAAATACCTGTCCATCAACTAACAGCAGTTCGTAATCGGCGATGAACGGCACATGTTTGTCGACAACTTCGTAAAGGGTTTGTGCGGATACGCGGCTGGGCATGTATAGTAAATTCGGGTGGCCCAATAGTTTCCTTTGAGCATCTTTTAGGTTATTGTTATTAACTGGAGGTGAGTTAGGCTTTGAACACGCTTCATCGCCCTCTTCTTCCTTTTTTGCCTCGCCAACGTCCCTTTCTCCGGTTTCCTGCTTTGTGTCGAGCCGAAACAGTAACGGAACGCTGAGAATTCTTCACGTAGAAGGGCAACAAATAAAGGTTTTGGAATTTCGAAATAGGGGAAACAGTGGAAGTGACGTCTGTTTGAAGTACAACAAATCTTACCTAATTTTTTGCTTGCTTTGCGATACTTTACTAAGCATAACAAACTCTTCTTCCGGAATCACAACAACGCCACATACGGGACAAACTAGCCTTTCAGTGCCGTAATGCTTGCAGGACACCTATTGATATATAAAAACATTTTCATTAATTACCCCTTAAAATGGTTTTCCCCCATAAGCTGTGATAAATATTATTAATTGACACATTGAACCTCTATGCAACTGTGGCATAAGACACAACCGCACGCGGGATGCATCATAAGTTCATTGTTGGCCATTTCTTCCAGGCAAATGGCGCAAGACTTCCACGCGTCAACACCACTTCCTGAAGTGTTCCTCTGCGTAAGATCAAAAGCTTCCGTGCTCGCATCTTCCTCATGCTCTTCACAGTCATCATCTTCGGCATCACTGTCACCTGATTGCTCGCACACTGGCAATGCAACGGCCGTCATTTCAAACGCGTACACCTTCCGGTATGTATCGTTAACATACCGTAACAATACATCATCGTCCTGAAACGAAAAACAATGACACAGTTAGGCCTTGTCATTTTCACCAAATGTTATTAGTTTATAAACATCATCGATCCGCAATATTTACTCACGAGTATTCTAGCAATGTGATTATCGAGAACTTCGGCAACTTTAATATCCGAATCAGCGCTTATAGCGGCCATTTTAGCCAAAACTTCCTTTAGCTTTGCCACTTTATCCTGTTTGTGCAATGTGACAAGGTATCGAACAGGTTGCTTGTTGTTTGCCGCTATAACAACCACAGCTAAAAAAAAACAACAGAATATTGCATATTCATCATGTTTGGCATTGTAATGATGATAAGTATATTTGAAATAACAGATTACTATTTACAAATTTGTCGCTCCATTGCTCCAGGTAGCGGAACGGATAAGTACATGAACGGTTCGTACGTCACCGACACATGGTTGCAGTTGCAACATAAAACCTGGATGAAAATAATGACAAGCAATATTTAGAAACACAAAATTACAGTTGCAAATAATGTGCAGTACTGCCGCATACCGTGCTTTTAAACTGTCCCTGGAAAGTATCAACAATTACTGACTGATTCCAAGACAGATATTCATCCCAAGCTTGATCCGCGTCCAACTGATCCTCGTGAGGCACCCATACCGTGTTTTGCGAATTTGTCCAATCTCGCCATACTTCCATTCCTTCCTCCTCGGTTTCTCTAGGACCAACTGCTGAAGGGCACTCGTGTGTTGTTGCTATATTGTTTTTGTCTTCTTCATCTTCATCTAAGTCGCAGTCACTAACCGTGTCTTCCTGTCATTTCACAGACATGGAATGAATATAATGCAAATGGAAACAAACGAACAACAATCGTTAATGTCACATCCGAGAAAGTAAGCGTACCTCTACATTAGCATCTCCATCTCCATCCTCATCTTCCATGTCCATCGCCAACTCCTTTGGCGGTTCTTGATGTTCAAGTTCGATCCTCATACGTTTCGTACAATTAATTCCTTCACCAATACCACTTGAATCTGATGCAACGTCCGAGCCTGTACATAGGCCTGCATCAGGTGTCATGTTGGGTGTGGATCCGTAGCCGGAGTACGAGGAATCCACAAGTAAGTTGGTATCCTTGATACGTTTGCACGCGTTAGGTTTGGAACTGGCATCAAATGCATGCAGCACCGACAAATTGTTAAGCGTTTCTTGAGGTCTAAACGCAAAGGCATTGTCGTGTTTTGCAAACTTTTCGCTGTCAAACATGATGGCGTTGTTGTTGGTACTTTCAACCGCCAGCATGTTGGTGTTTAGGATCTTGGTGTCCTTTTCAAAGTCCTCCAAAAAGGGCAGTCGTGGAGAACTGTTCAGCTGAATGGCCAATTCATTTTTCTCGAGCTTATTGCAACACGGGGAACATGAGACCACATTTGGATCTGTTCTCGTGCTCGTAGCTTGCATTTGCGAAGGGGAAGAAGAGTGTTGTTGTCTCTTAACCACGGTGCTTGTCCGGTTTGGTCGGCGATTCTCTTGGTTTTGGATGGGCTTCAAGAAATGCCATTGCTCGTAATCATTCGTTTTCAACTTGGAACAGTTGTTTTCTGATGACGGAAGGGCTAAGGTTAGGTCTTTGGCCATGGCTTTCAGGTCCGATGACAATTGCGAATCTGAACTGTGCGGCGACATACACACAGGTATTTCTTCTATTGCCACCACCTGCAACATTTTCATTCTATTAATTATTATATTAGTCTTCGCAATGGGCCTGACTTAGGTGTACTCACTTCAGTTGCTTGTTTTTCTATTGGGAAATGACGCAAGCTCGTGTTGGCTTTGATCTCGGTATCTACTTGCTCTACCTTTGCAACTGCCCTTTCCTCGGATTGCATGGTGCACTCGGAAAAATCCAATCGACTGCAGTGATCTGCAGAAGCATCCGAGTGCACACTTTTGGAGCTGGCGGCATTCAGCTGTTCGTGAAGGTTGTCGAGAAGCAGCGCCAAGAACTCTTGACAGTCATGCTGATTAGGATCACAATTGAAATTCATACATTCAACGCCATTTTAATAACCACTTCTGTCACCCACCTGTCTGTAATTTTTAAACTGCGGGTGACATTTCCCCAGTGTATGTTGGAAAGTTGACGGGTGGATGACCGAGTAATGTCCGCTCCACACCTTCTTTACGAGTTGAGCAAATGCTCCTGATAGGAAAAGCAGGGTAATTAAGTGACCATCACTGTTAACTGTCAATAGCACATTAATTAATTACCTGTAAGGGTGCCTTTCGAATCCATGTCGTATTTGCAAATAAAATACTGCGCTATGGATACAATACTGAAGAGACATTGAAGTCCAGCATTCATAAAACATGTGTTGCCCAAATTCGCAAGTCCGCACACGCCACGTTGCGCTGCGGGATCTTACATTTGGCATAGAAATAAATGAAATGAGTTATCCAAAGTTTGTAAAGCAATTGCAAATTTGTATACCTTTTACATCCGCGTGGTTCAAAGGGTGTATCGAGAATAACGAATCTTCAACTGGGCTTGAATAATGTGCAACTGTAAAAGAAAATACAGAAAGCGGCAAGATTGTTAATAAAAGAAATAATGTTTCAATTTGCAGGTGATGATGACAGCTTCTTACTGGTGTCATCATTTGGTTCCATCTCGGTGAGACCAGAAGTAGCAGGGGTATATCCGGCTTCAGTGTCCAGCAATGTGAAAGTGTCTTCGGTCCAATTTGGGGACAGTCCAATTCCGTCAAGATCAGGAAGATGATTGTCCATTGCTGTGTTTGGGCTGTCACTCCGTGTTACATTCACTCCTGGCCTTAAGGAGTCCATCGTCTTGCATATGTAAGTTATTTGCCTATTTTCTAAATTCAAAACGTTCATATTATGCAATGGTTCAAATGTTTATTTGCACAATGTGTTTTAATTATGTGTCCCACTTAACCGAAAAGTGCATACCATACGGAAATTCTATTTCATACTACCTACACAATGGTCTACTTTATATTCATACAATAAAAGCCAGATTAATAAGAGCTGCCCTTAAACTAGATCCTTAATCCCATTTCATCATATACGTATTTTCAATTTCCACGAAGCAAAAAAAAACATATTTGCTTATTTGAATTATAAGTGTGCGCAAACACTACATATTATCATGCAACTGTGCAGAAATGGGTGTCAAGGGGGTATTAGAGGAATGTATGCATAAACATAGTTTGAATATAATTCTCCCTTGACATCATTTTTTACAAAAAAGTGATATTGTAAGGAGTGAACCTTTATGTTGTAATATTATTTTGAGGACGGGCACTTGTTATTAACCAAACTCTTGTGCATCCTTGTTGAACAATGTTTCTATAGCTTTTGCTATGCAGTAAAGGATTTTGCACAAGGACTTATTATTAATTTACAATTAGGCGCACTGCGTCTGAGCAAAATCGATAAATTTATTTCTGTCAGGTTTATTCCACGACCAAAATCAAATGAAGTAAACATCACAAATAATATATGAACACAATTCACATGAATGCATCTTAATGCAAATGATTTGTATTAGTTTATAGTTTAGCCAATGTCATGCATAAATATTTATCAATTAAATCATACGGATTAATGATTGCATAATGTTCAGGAAAATGATGCATTGGTTTAATTGTCATGAAAATATGATACATTAAAAAAAATACGCACTTATACAATAAAATTTTGTTATTAATTTTTAAGTCACGTACATTACACAGTGTATGTATATGTACTAGAATATTTAATTTTATAAACACAATGCGCAATGAATTGCAGGAATGAGTAATTTTTAACAATATAGGCGACATTTAACTAAACGTTATTAGAATTTAAACGAAATCAGGTGCATTAAATGGTGTTTAATTTATAAATTTCTAAACATAGCCTGTCAAAATAAAATAGAAAAATTATATTTATATGGCCCTGTTAATGACATATTGTATTTAATAAGTTAAAACTCCTACACAAATGTCCAAAGTGAATGTTTACTAAATATATGTCATATATGTTTGATCTTGGGCAGGGTTTGATCAGCTGCGAACTTAAAATAATTTTTACTACAATGTTACATTGTTAATCCAGTTTTATACTACTTCATATTCTACTCCAAAATGGTGCTCCATGCATGAATTGAAATCTACATGTAATTTCTGAGCGTCAACACACCGACCATGACAATTGTTTGTCGTCCTTTGTGTCGTGTAATTATAAGAACACGTAAAAACGCGACTCACTTTTGGAATTATCCCTAATTTAATTTGCAATAATGCACTTGCGTTGCTGCATCAATCTTGAAAAACAAGGGTCTATACGGTTTAAAGTGGCTTACCATCGAGAAACGGTGAATCAATTTCATTCGGGAGGTTCTAAACAACGATCATGTGTAGAAACCACCATTGCGGAAAACTATGCCAGTGTGACTGGCTGCCTATGATGACATCCATTCATCGTGCGCAACTTTATTGCGCCAGATTTATGACTGCGCAATATTTAAATACAGGCGGCGGGTTATTCCTACCCGACACATGATGCCGAATTGCATTGCAATTGGTGCCACGCAAGATAATTGCAGATGAATTTAAACTCGTTCCACATCTTATTTCCGCCGGGTAAAAAATTAAAAAATTGCTTTTATGTGTTCATGTGTTTCAAACGGATGACTTTTTCACTAAATGTTGCTAACATTCAAGTAATTTTTCCAATAATGCATACTTTTTTTAATATTTTGTGTTCTTTCGTCATAAATGCTAAAATGTCATGTTGACGAATTAATTGGCTATATGAAACCGTGAAAATATCCTTTCCTTGATTTATAAGGTGAAAGTATAGTCAATTTCTGCGTTTGTTTGAAATGTACATATGTATTGGTATTTGTTTTAGACGGAGTCCGCCAGGTGGCGTCAACTGGTTTCCGATCGAGTAGCGGTTGCGGCGAAGGGAGCGGTAGCGGAGATTGCAACACAGATGCGTTCATTTCGCACATGGTCGCCATTTTCGAGTCGCTGCCTGGCCCGAATAGGCGTATCGTTGGCTTATCTTTTTCGTGTGTCTGCCGGCGCAGTTTCGCTTATCGGCCAGAGTGTTTTTGCGGACGCCAGTGATGGATTAAGGAGGGAATCTGGCGAAAAAAAGCAGTGGGGGTGGTGGATGGACGGCGAAACGACTCGGGCGAATTCATGGCCGACCAACAGCGATTGATGGCCGAACACGAAGACCAGCGCCTGCAACAGCAGCAGCAACAGCAGCAGACGAGTGCAAGTACGAGTTCGCACTCGCCTCGACTATCTGTCGTGATTGGTGGTGGAGATCCTGGTGCAGGAGAGATGCAGCAGCAGTGCATTCAGTCGCCATCTGTCGTTGCGACCAGAGACCATGAGCAGCAAACGAGAAAAAAGACGAGTTTTCAGATCACAAGTGTCACAGTTGGATCCAGGGCGAGTAACGATGGTGGTGAAGACAGCGCAGATGACCTCGATGAAAGCCACACTGATGACCTCAGCTCCGAGCTTCTGGACATCTCCAAAAACACTGACGAAGTGTGCGATATCATTGACCAATCGCCAGTCGCCCAAACTGATGGTACAGTATATATTTCATATCGTATTTCCTACTTGAAACATTACGGTTATTTTATAAGTTTTATGTAATGTATAAATGTGGGAAAGAGGAAATTACAGTTCTCACATGGTTTTGTTTGTGTGGTATTTATAATACAGGTGTGGCAATCTGGCAACATAACAAAAATTCGATTCACATGTGTGTCAAAATGTGAACTAATATACGTTGTATTTTTTCTTACAGTCAACTCTAGGCTGTAATAAGGGAAGATGGCTGAAAGCTGGAATAATTTTCTTATATTTACATTTTTAAAAGACATTGTTGATGATATTCATTGCATGTTTATTATTGCAGTAGCAGGGTTTATGCTGGCATTGGAATGTCATTCAAATTAAATACAGTCAGGGACAAATGCAAGGAAACAGTCAATTGTAATTAACTGCTCAGTTAGGATGGAAAACTAGGAACAAGTCACATTGGCACTTTATGGTCTATTAAGTTAGTACGCAGGAAGTAACAAGAAATAATATTTTATTATCTCATTTGCACACAAAATTTATTTGTTATTCTCCCCAACTACTGAACAGGTTAAATTGGGACCTAAATGAATGTAATAAATTTCCACATTATTCAGAGCAAGTTTCATTAGTCGCTTAATAATTTGCAACTAACAAAGTTATAAATTTTGGACTGGAGTATGACTTGGATGGAGTCAGCAGGAATTCATAAGTGTCACTGTGGCACTGCAAGCAAATATTTCGCAATACAAAAATAAATATGTGACTCAGTTGTTTTGATGATATGGTTGCTTGTGGTTTCCATACATTCTGCATTTGTGTCATACATTTCTAAGCAATGCACCGATAATATAACGGGAATTGTTTGGAAAAGTTTTCTGGAATATTATTCAATTCCTAATTTTGTGGTAAATGTCATGTCAGAGTATTTTAAAAGGACAAAATTAAGAAAAATGTGGACTGTTTTCATGACAATGTGACTGGCTTTGTATTTGAAATATTTACAGTATTTTGCATTATAGAAGAGTGAAACATGTGACATGTCCAAGTAGATCAAACAGATCATCGTTCTGATTGCATCAAACTAAAATAGAAATAAAAACTTTGAAAGAAAACAAAACAAGACACGTGTCAACACCTAAAAGAAATGAAACTCAGTGCAAGAGTTGCATACAAATCAGGCAGTTGAAACCCTAAATTTGTTAGTATGCATACCTGTGTCACGTACCACGTGTTTCAGTTAGGATTAAAAATGTAGACTTTCATCTCTGTGTTTCCAAAAGAGTTGTAAGGACTTTTACTGCTCGTTGAATTGATATAAGTAATACAACTTTAAGATTTAGTATCGATAGGTCATATTTTGTAATAGTAAATCTCATTTTCCTATTGAAACTTTTAATACCAAAATAACCCTAGGAAACAGGTTTATATTTAAATTGTGAATAGGGTATTTTAGTGAGTAAAGTCCAAAGTTTTCCAAATTTGTATTCTTCGCTTAGCATTACAGAATTTTATTAAAACTTGAGAATTTGCCATGATATCGAGATATAAAGTTGCATAATGGAGTTGATGTGAAAGTTTCTATTTCCTAACACGTGTTCTCTTATGATGGTGTTATATTTAATAGGTTTGTATTAATTACATTTTATGCGGGAACTTCAAAAAAGTCGGCTTTTCAATTACCGTCTAATGATATAAGAACTGAAAAGTCTGCACGAGGCTTAACCAGTAAAGATTAAGATCACTGTTTTACATGGAAACTTGTGAGTACAAACAAATAACTGATACGCTGTAAGCAGAAAGATTAGCTGTTTGTGGAAGGGTTATCGTAGGCTATCTTGTAAATTTCCAGGAATGTATTAAGAATTTAGGAATTTGAAACGTTTGAGAGGTGTAAAAAGTTGGAAATGAATTGCGATGTTTAGTACACTCCCTCCTTTGTCATTTAATATATTTGGAATATTAATTAGGTTTTCTTAGGAAGGGGAGTGAGTGAGGTTTGTTGAGAAAGCAAAGTTTACCTTGGAGTTCAGTGGCTTTAACTTCAGGGGTGGATAAGTTACTTCTTGCAAATGTATGTGTTTTGCCATAGGGCCTTGTGGTGGCAATTGCTGAAAATGGGAATTCATTTTGAAGACAACCTGCAATTACTGTCACAATTTGCGGCGATATTTTGCATTGTAATTGATATTGATATCGGCACTTATATACATGAAAGATTGAATGGTGAACAGATTACCTGGCAAATTGAATCTAAGTTATGTACACTTCTTATGCGATGTCTGTGATGGGGTTCATCCCTTCCAAAACACAATTGTTTGGTATTGCAAGAGCCACCAAAAAGTAAACCAGCTTATGTTTTCTTGGCCTTTTAATCTTTGATGTAACAGAAATCAGGTTTGTATTGAAATTACCTGGAACAATGCGTTCTAATATAATGGGTAGTAGGAGGAACTTGTTTCGATTGAAATCTGAATTCTATGGCAAGAAAGTTTAATAAAGGTCAAGAATCTGTTCAGGAAATGTAGAAGAATTCTGACAAAATTAGATTGGTGAACAATTTTGAGCAAACTCGTTGAACATGTTTTAAAATAGGAACATTGTCAAGGAAATGATCATGGAAATTTATGGAAAAAACTAATAATTCTTTGCTCCTTTAAGTTTTGTACATTTAACTTTGTGTTGAAAAACAAGAAATTTACATATACAAGTTTCACAGTAGTACCTACTAATAAAATATTGAAAATGTAACATAATATGAACTAAATTTATAATTTTATTACTTAACTGAAGTAATTGTACTTTGCATCTAGATAATTCATTGTATATTACTGTATGGGGATTTAGTTATGACTGACAAAGTAAGGAATAAGGAAAACATTTGTTAGAATGGGAAATTTTGAACATACACTTGCTGAGCAATAGTTTCCATAATAATTTGTTGTTGCCATACGAAGTTTATTTGTTATCATTGCAATGACATGCTTAAAATCGTGAACTGAACTTTCACTTGAATTTCATAATGAATTATCTCTTATCATGTGAGGAAATGTGATACGTTGTATCCATTTGCCCTGAATCAGAATGTAACCAGGTGAACCATTGGTTATTGTTGCATGTGGATGTATGCATTAGGTCTACTTGTAAATAATAGTATTTGAACCGCATTGGATTTTTTTTGTATTATGCCTGCGTGTGTTCGTGATTCAAAGGAAGACATGTCTGAATATAGTGCGATGAACTTTATTGGCTAGACGGGTTTTATTATTGAAAGGGGTTTCCTACTGTATTAAAAATCTCAACCACACAGCAACGTCGTCATCATATATCCTTCTTCATGCACTCTTTGACCATAGCTTAACTGGAAATTTTCGTTTTGTTTGCAAGTACGTTAACTCTTGGTGGGTTGATGGAGGGAAAGATTTTGCAGTGAACTAAAAATAAGCAGCGAACCTTGCGGCTCTGTTGAAAGGAAAGGAGCAATAACTTTGGTCCCTGTTTAAAATGTGCTTGTTGGCTATTATTATTGTCCCAGGAACCAAAACAGAGGATTGTTGATTTTGATGAGCACCGCTTCCAGCTTCACCTAATGGTTTTGGAAGCAATTGCAACACTTCTGCATTTGTTCTAGAGAAGTGTGGGAAAAATGAGAAAAAAAGGTGAGGGAATGTTGAGACAAAATTGCCCATTTCTCGTACTATGTCCTCCTCGGAGTTCACACATTTGCTAAAAATAGGAGAGAGGAGAAGGGCCTTTGCGAGCTTGCAACTTGCGAACTTTACAAGGCAGTTGGGGAAAATAGGGGAAAAGGAGAGATTAGGTTTAAGAGGTCACATGGATCCCTCTGAGTCGGAGATAGACACAAAGCAACTGGCACGCATGCAAACAAAGTGCATGAATAAGAATTTATCAATAGAGTGTTTGGTCATCGTTTATATTTGCCGAAATGATGCAATGTTTGTTTCAAACTTTCTGACCTGTTTAATATCCAGCAGCAACATTGACCAGGTCTAGGAGGAAATTGTGCAGTATTTTGCAGTATGCATGCAATTTATACAAATAGCAATAGCCTGGATTTATTTGATGCATAGACCTTGATATTATCAGTGTTATAGACAGCTAATTCTAAGGTTTTTAATATATAGTAGTTGACAATTAGTTGACCATTTTTAGAATGGAAGAATCCTTAATAGTAATATTTTCACAAATCAAATTCATATCAAATATAATTATTTCAGTTTTTTCCTCAAAGTTCCAGAAATAGGTGTCAGACATATTGATTCACTCCATTCAATGCATTTTTCCCATGCACTTCCTTTTATGTGAAAGGTTACTTTGAAAATTGCTCTTCATAATCCTAACCTCGAAGATCCATTGTGGGTTTGATAAATCGATAATGGACTGCCATTTTGAGACAATAGGCAAATTGTCAGAGCTCAATTGGCAACGTCTTAAGTGTTGTTTATTTAGAAGGATACTTATATCCTCAAGGACCAAAGAGATAATAAGATAATAATAATAAATGGAGTGTTTTCCTACTGCAATATCCAGAGTGCTGTTGTACAAAGTAGCTCTGCTGTTATTCAATAGCATGACTATTATAGTTATTATAATCTCTTGCAACACCGTGCAATGTATGAGGTTTGTGAAAATTTATTTCTGCAATATGTATAGCCATTTGAAGTTAAAGTAAAATTGATGTAAAGAGAAACATGCAGTACTTAGCCTAAAACTTTTTAATGTAACAGCTGTACATAATTTTATGTCACGTGTAATAAATGCGTAAACAACTCCCTTGCGAAGGATATATATTGTTCGTAATTTATACATGTTGCATGAGGTATGTTTTTTTGATTTCATTGTGCTTTCCATCTAGATTAATTTTAATAGTTTAAATGTTTATTTGCCATTCTCGCCACATGATATTCAGTCAGGACTTTATAACTCAATGCCATTACAACTGGTATATAGAACATTATTAAATTAAGTTTGCATATTTGGTTAGAGATAGTAAATTTAAATATTTTATGCTGAGTATGTTCTAAGTACTGTACTGATTAACTAAATTATATTACAATAAGTCCTACTACAGAGGTGACATCTACTGTACTTTGGTATAAATTACTTTGACATTGGAAACGATGCAAAGGCTAAATGTGGCATCATGTAGGAGAATGTTTCATGACCATCCATCCCTCTGTATGCATTATGAAAGAGTGATGCCCAAATTCGCTATGCGATTAGTTACACGTCCATGGACATCTGCTGTGCAGCTCTATTATGAACCATCATATCGATCGGTTTTGTGGCCAATGAAATGATTGCACTATAAACCGCCACAGTGGTCTAACATATATGTATGCTGTTCGCTTTTTGGCTGCCGCATGTACCACCAGTGAACACGTGTTGCTTGATATTCAAAGGGCCATTTTGAAATAAGACATAGACATGACAAATGGATTGGTCCTTGTAAAGAGATTGGCTCGTTTAGATCTAAATTGACCATTGAAACGTGATTCATAGATGCGACTCTGGCCTCAGGAAGGCCCTTTGGTTCAGGTTGTTGTCATTACTGATTGTTGTAGAATAAAGTAGAAGGTTGCAGACAATGTAATTACAATTGGGTTGTGTTTTATCATTACAGCTACTGCTGTGTGCGATGCATCATCTGTAGGAGGAGGTGGAGGACCTGGTCCAGGACAAACGAACGTCAGTGTGACAGTTGTGGAAACGCGCACCGTACCGATGGCCGTGGCGCAGCATCCGGACATCCAGTGGCAGAACCGATTCAAGGTGGTGAAGATCGAGACCGGAGAGCCGTTCCGAAGAGGTCGCTGGCTGTGTATGAACTTCCACGACCCTCCAGCCAGCCAAGGGGATGTGAGCGAGAAGGAAGGAACCACCGGCTCGGGGTCCGGCAACTCATCGACCGCGTCGTCCTCTCACCACGGTGAGTTGGTGAGCGGCTCCGAGTCCGGCCAGATGACCGCTGGTTTCGGAGTGGCTTCAGCAGCAACAGCAGGCATGTTTGGTGGGTCGGAGAGTGGGTTTTACAGCGGAGAAGCCCCTATCTATCCAGTGTCGATCATTCTGCAGACCCCGCATCAAGGTGGCAACCTGGACTTCACGAACACGGTGGTACATATGCAGGGTAAAACCCCGGACTACACGGGCACTGGCCAACAACTGCCTGTCGATTACCTACATCATCACCACCATCACCATCAACAGCAGCAGCAGCAGCAGCAAACTCTAGGACATCACGTCATACCTCCTCACACTGTGATCAACCCTGTCTCGGACTTCTTGCAACACCAGCAGGGGGCGTCTTTGTCGCTCGGTTCTAATGTCGACTATGCTTTTCCTCCAGCTCCTCCTGACCCATCATCTCCTCCTCCTCATCCACCACTCGCAGCAACAGGCTCGGTCACTGTTCCCGTGTCTTGCCAAGCAGATTACCCAACAGGCACCTCGACGCCGATTCCGATAGCGATGCCGACACCGTCCGCAGCACCGCTGGCCACTCTCATGAACGTGAACCCGGTAGCAGCCCCTCAAACTGAATACTCGCAAGTCGCTCCTGGACCCGCTGCTACTACTACTGGTGCTGTTTCGGCTTCGTCGGTCGTGATGCCAAACGTAAGTGCTGCGGTACCTGCCGGACAGTCGATAGGCACCGGGGCTTCGGGGCAACCACCGGCCCCTGCGGTGCCAGTTCCTCAGCTTCCTCAGCAGCAGCAGCAGCAGCAGCAGCAGATGACAGATGGAGGAGGAATTGGGACAGGGGTGAGACCAGCTAACATACCGCTGACGGTGAATGCCACCACGGCGGAGAGTCTCGTCGAAGCGAGTGTTGGTGCCCTAATGTCCCCGCAGCCCATCAAGGAACAGACTGCTGATGGGGATGATGCTGAGAGGTCTGTATTGCATATACGGTTCTTAATGATAACTGTTTATTCTGTTGGGAAATGTACGTGGAGTTGTATGAATCCATGTTACCGAGGGCGTACTAACAATTTTGAGATGTTGCCATGTTCGTATATAGCTAAAAACATGATTGCTTTCGAGCAATTGCAGTGACACAACTGCTGTTACAAGTTAAGTGGAGGACTAGATTGATGTTGGTTGAATCACAAGATGGTAACTGCACTATTATGTGGTCTTGAATACATTTCATTGAACACGTATTCACCCGTCATGTAACAAACAAGCAGTCACATTGAATCTATATCAATATATAGACACTTTTTATTTAGACACTTATGCAGAAATACACATTTTTGAGAAGTTATAGTAGCCTCAAATCATTCTTCACAAAGTACTTCTCCTGTATATTGCTTACTGTGTGAATTCAAATTGCAAACTTAATTTATTATACACTATTAACTGTTGTCTTACTTAATTATTGGCATTACATAAAATTTATCCAAACATTGAAACTGTACAGTGGATTTTGAAAACGAATATTTAAATACCCAATGAAATAATTCATAATACAGTAATTGTGTTGGGTTAACATGTGACAAAGTGAACTGTGATAGGGGAACCAATTAACAGTTAGTAGTTTTCTGGGTAAATTATAAAAATGAGAAACATGTTGCAAACCGAAAATTGCCATTGTTACTGGCAGTAAATCGGCATTGTTGTGAAGTTCTATACCCCCAAAATAGTACCAGCATAATACTTTTTTCAAACTGTAATGGCGCCCAAAACGAGAAAAAAAAAACAACATGGCTGCTTATTTTAGGTGAACGAACTTTTTGTTGCGAAATATGAGCATTTTATGGAAACTTATTGTACAAAAATGCGTTTCTTAATTGTACTTTATAAAGTCTAAATTGCAAATTTTCTGAAAAACTTGTACTTGAAATAGACTTGATTTGGAAGTTAGGTCTATATAAAAAATAACTTTAAATAAAAATCATTCTGGACTTTAGCAATTGTAGCGTATGAAATTGTATACAGTATATGTGATTTTTACAGTTTGAAATAGAAAAATTGAAGGGATTTGAGACAGCAATTGCATTGCATCGTGACTCAAATGTGCATGCATTGTTTTGCAATATTTTTGAATTTTCTGTAAAGTATGAAGCGAAGAAAAGTTGGGAAAACTGCGATTGAGCCATGTAAATATAAAAAGGCATTGGATGGAAGTTTATTGCTACAGTGCTAAAGCCAATGCGACAAACGGGACTAGTGGCGCCATCTAGCGTGCATTTGGCGAAATAAATGTTGAACATCCTATAAGAATGCACTGATACCTAATAATCTTTTGAGGCACTTTTTAACACGAACACCGACAATTTAGTGAAATTTTGCATTAAAGTAATAAACAAGTATAGCATAAATTTTGAGATGAATTGTGTAAGTATTTATGTGGAAGTCATATTTTTTCCAAATTTATTTAAAACCCAGTAGCAATATGTTAATTTTGAATATTTACAGTTTGCAGTACTTTTAGGTTTTTTGTTATTTTTTGCATAATGAGAGCATTACAATTCTGGTCATAAGATGTTATAAATTAAGAATTTTGATAAAAACTTGAAACTTTCACCTGCAAAAAGCAAGTTGTTGACCTCTAAGCTTGCTGTTCTTTCCCACAGATTTGTTTTTTGCTGTGCAAATGATAAAATGATGACGTTTGCAGCATAGAATCGTATGTTTTGACGAAAACTGGATTATAATGAAAACTTTTAATGTCACTATGACTGCATTTCCATGGTTCCATTCCTCAGATTATCTGAGGAATGGGTAGAAATATTACCAAGATATTACTGGATTATTG
>JAQIWR010000480.1:0-20259 GCA_034695945.1 Glomeris hexasticha
TGTTGAACATGGAATGTATTTTGTTTCAATTAATATGGACGAATTTAGCGTCCGTCTCGCAGTTTGCGGGTAATGTGCGTGTATGTGTATCTGTTCTAATCCCCCGAGAGGGGGGAGGAATAAAATAATTGATTGATTGATTGAATATGTCGGTTTTCATTGGGAACCCTGGGAACTTGCTTGGGTTTCATATGAATTTTAATGTCTATAGACATATTTGGAATCGACCATTTATCCCTGTTAGTTTACTAATAAATGAGATTTATTTTCTCATGATTTGCTCTAATTGAAATTACACCGGTCTATCTAAAAAACAAATAAATTTTGCACTGCACCGACATTGTGAATCCTCTGATATGACCCAATTTATTTATGTCATTTATGATTTTGAAAAATACTCTCTTAGAAATGGTATCCCCCTCCATCATTTCTTGGAACACCACTTAAAATAGGAGTATGTGTGCCATCAGCATGTTCCGCACGAGAAGTGGAAATGGCAGCCAGTTCAGGTTCAGTTTCAAAAATGAAATGTGCGTATTTTGTGAATAAAAGTGACTTAAACTTGCTTACTCTTGCAGTCAAATATTCTTCACTGAAGTTTTCTGTGGCAACGCAGATGTGCCAGCAAAGTTCACGTCCGCGACAGGTCGATGCTGCTGCCATAACCATGATGTACAAAAATCTCAATTAGTTTCACATCAATTGACATACTAAATATAAATATATAACATCCATCATTACTAAATTTCATCGAATTACACATCAGGGTTGGGATTGTTGTACCGTTATTAATATTGGGAAATGTATAATTCCACTTGCAACAGATGCATTTTGAGTGCCTTGGTAATCATCGTAATTTTGGCAACATTAGTAGATGTCATCAGAGGGCAATCGAATACAAACTTAGGACCAAAATCACAATCGGTGGAACCATTACAGTCCACTTTGAGTCTGCATTCAACCAAAACATTAGGTAAGAACACGCAACACATTTACATGATCTTCATTCAATCTAAACGTGCAATGTACCATTTTTAATTCCCAGGCACTGCATTTCAAGTTCTGCAGGCATTTTCATTACGTGCAAATTGGGAAAAAGTTTCGAACTGCAGAAAATCATCAACGAATGACATTTCCGTGCTGCATGGAATTAGATTTCTCAGTATAACTTGGATCATTGTGGGACACACTTACGGGATGAATTTGAACAATGCATGGAGTTAGTGGATCATTCTTCATTGATAATGCCAAACACAAATGTTAAGCTTATCCTTAAAATTCTGCTTTTAGCTAACTCCGAAGATCTGCCAAAGATGGCACCTGACTTTTTCTTCCAAGTAGTTCTAAATGGAACAATTGGTGTCGATTCATTCCTGTTTCTCAGGTAAATATAAACTAAACTGTGATTCACTATATACATATTCACTTGACAAAATGTTGTTAGAAATTTAAGGGTTTCATTCAATACACTCAGGGAATGCCTGATAAAGGAATTGTATCTTGCAGTGGACTGCTCATGTCCGTTGGGCTGTTAAGAAACTTAACGAAGGACAGTGGCCGCATGTGGGTTGCCAAATTCTTACTACGCAGATACTTAAGGTAACTTGTGATCTTGCAATGAAAGCAAATTACATAATTCATATACGTATAATAGTGTGTAAATCATTTTTAAGATTGGTGCCTGCGTATGCCATTGTCATTGGATTCGCAGCGACACTTTGGCAGTATTTCGGAAAAGGACCACTGTGGCCTGAAATGCTCGTCATGCGGGATGAATGCCGCGAGAATTGGTGGACTAACTTGCTTTTCATCAACAATTTTGTACACCCAGATCGCATGGTAATTAACTGTTTATGCTCAATATTGCAGCTGGCCATATGCTTAAATGTTAGTTGCAACTAAAATTAAACAATTTCCACATAGTGTCTCAACTTTTCATGGTTCCTAGCTAATGACATGCAATTAGCTCTTGTCGCACCTCTTTTTGTGTACCTCCTGTTCAGGTTAAATCATAGTATAATTCATCACAAGATATATTGTCTTTGACTTCATAAAGGGCATGTTACAAAATCAATTATTGTAGACCAATATTTATTATTTTGGTATTGAAACATCAATAATACATCTTGGACATGTCAACCCCAGGGTCAAGTCATACTATTTGAAACAAACAACACAATTAATTGCAATTGAATTGGATATATTTCTTTCCCTTGCTGATATCTTAGACAATTTATCTAGACATGTTTATTTTAGAAATGTTTATGTAAAAATTGCTCCCAAATTACCATTTGCTTTTCTTCAGGTGGCCAAAAATTGGGATCGTTGTTATGTTTGTGTGCATCGTCCTCCAATGGATTGCGCTTGGAGCTGTTGCTTATATTTTCAACATGGCACCATCTACAGGCTTCTTATTGGTGTAAGAGAAACCCTATAAGCCAATACATACATATTACCTCGTCTACTACAAACACTTCATACTTTCATTGTAAACGTATGTACCATTCCAGGGATCCAGCCAACTCGGTTAAGTACTACATGATGGTGTACATCTTGCCGTACACTCACTTCGCTACGCATTTGATTGGCATCTTCACCGGGTATGCTATAAACCAGAAGCATATGAACAACGACACGCGGACAGGAGAAGGCAAATGGAGGAGGAAGCTAATGGTGGCTATGGCTGTGCTCGGTTGGGCCATTGCAGCTGTTGTTGGCATAGCTGTAGTCTATGGGCTCTGGCACTGGATGTCAATCCGTCAATTACCAAACCGCATCGTTTCAACTATGTACAACGCACTTGCCAGGACAGCATGGGCTCTCGTCTTAGCTTGGATTACCCTGGCATGTCTCTCAGGATACGGAGGTCCGAAACCTTCATGTGAAAATAGAAATAATACATTAGTATATAATATTAAATTACAGATGTAATTTTTGTCATTTGTATTAGGGATCATCAACCGCTTTTTGCAATGGAGAATCTTCACTCCGTTAAGCCGGTTAACTTACTCGGTGTATTTAACACATGGAATAGCCATATACAGCTTTTTCAGCAACATTCAGCAAGAGTTGCGATTTGAAAACACCACAATGGTGAGATTGAAGCATCGCGGTAAGGCAATGAATTTAGAACTTTAACAGATTTGCTTATATTTTGCAGGTGTTCCTGTTCGTATCATTCGTGACCATAGCACATGCGATGGCCCTCTGTCTATGCTTATTTGTTGAATTTCCCTTCATAGCTGTAGAAAATATTATTTTTAACAACTGAGACAGAATTAATGTAAAATACCATTTTAAGTACACACCACCCTCCTTCAGGAAGAATTAAAACATGCAAATGAATGGATTCGTATTTTAATACAGGAAAGCTGAATGTTCCTAACCAAACATTGTTTATTCTCTAGGAATATGCACATGTCTATACTGTTGGTTTGGTTTATACAGATGTACAGAATTTTGTAATACTTCACAAATTTTATGTATTTTGGAATAAAATAAAGCAGTTTCTTAGGATATCCTATCATTGAAAATTCTCAGGAATGGCAAAACCATTTGAAAATAAATTTCGCAGCTTTCGAGCAAAAATATGTGTTTTAACTTCACAAGGTCTGAATAAGCTCAATTCTATATGTTCCAGGTGTTTTTTGGTAACTTACGAGTTTCACCAATTAAATTCAATTTGAATTGCCCGCCATTTGATGAATGCAACTTTTTGCACAATTTGAGAACAACGTGCAACATGTTGCACGCAATTTGCCACAAGCAAGACAGCGTGAATTAAAACCAATCCAAATAATGAACCAGTGGACAAAATTGGCTTGTAATCGTCGACAACTCGACTGCAGCTTAACACTCGTATGCGGCCAATCATTTCGGTAAGTTTTCCGTAAAAAAATTCGTTTTCACCCAGTGAAAATGCACATGTCATGGATTCCATCATGGACGAGATTCCATATTCGATTTCAGGTGGCAAGAAACTGAAAAAGGTACCTGGAAATGCGCTTTTGGGCATCGTTTGTGGTCTGTGATGCAGCCAGACGACGAGAATATTATGTATAAAGTTGAAACTAGCAACGAAGAAGGCAATGACATTGCCAATGAAAAGTTTTTACGAGACTATTTTCAAATAGACGTCGATTTGGAATCTTTGTACTCCGAATGGAGGATGGCAGACCCGGAAAATTTCAGTCAAGTGTCTGAAAAGTTCGCTGGAATACGGATCTTGCGTCAAGACCCTGTAGAAACTCTATTTGCCTTCATTTGTTCAGCCAACAACAACATAACGAGGTGAAATATTGTTGTTTACGACTCAAAATCTTGTCAAAATCTTCGTAGACATTTTCCTACGTACGCGAGCGCCATCTACCGTACAACTGCTCACTTCGATAAAAAGCCAATAGGCTATAAGGCGCGCTCTTTGAAATTTTGAAAAATAGTTTAACACATTTTCCATCATGTAACCTGAAGACATCATGGAATTATTGATGTCCTCCCACAACATAATTCATGAAACAATGCACTATTTAAAAAATTCAAAGTATATATTTATGTACAAAATTAATTATTTTGGTTTTTGTAACAATTATAAGGATATCAAAGATGGTCCAGGAGTTATGCACGACTTTTGGTACCCATGTTAGAGACGGTTTTCACTCCTTCCCAAGTGTTGAACGTTTAGCCGAGTGTGATGTTGAGCCCAAACTTCGAAAATTGGGTTTCGGCTATCGTTCCAAATACATTCATCAAACGGCCATCAAGCTCTTGTCTCAAGACAGTGCATTGTCACCCTCCGAATGGCTACTTGAACTCCGAAAGAAAACGTATTCTGAATCTCGTGAAATGATCATGCAACTGCCAGGAGTTGGACCAAAAGTAAACATCGACATCTCATATCCATATATTTAAAAATACCAGCTATTAAATTTGTCACTGATAATTTTCCAGGTTGCGGACTGCATTTGTTTGATGGCACTAGACAAGTCAGAAGCCATCCCAGTGGACACGCACATAATTCAGATCGCCGCTAGATATTACATCCCGTCTTTGAAAACCTGCAAATCTGTCACTCCAAAAGTACATGCTATTGTTGGTATGCGCAATGTGCTTCAAATTCAGGGTCCTATTTGTGGAAGTTTAAATATTTAAAGGTTATGTTATATCAGGTGACCATTTTCGGAGTTTGTTTGGGTCTTACGCTGGATGGGCTCAATCGGTACATAACACCTTAATTGTTGTGCTACATTGTATCCAAATATACCTGATCTAATTTGTATTTTGAAATGGGTTTTATATCTCAGGTTCTCTTCGCATCTGATCTGAAGAAGTTCAAAAATGAGGTTAGATTGCGTGAAGTGCTGCACGTTTCAAAATTAAATTCCTGTATATTCCCATAGTTCTAAATGAATATTGTTCCTAAACACGTTGGTAATTTTGTTGCAAATGTTAACTTGTGTAATCAACCATTTCAGGATGGACAAAAAGGAACTGAAAAAGCACCAATCAAAAAGCGCAGGTTACGCTAACTCGTGCCACTAATGTTGCGGTCACAAAATCTTCATCGCTGAATGAAATTTGTACACGTAATCCCTTTCTTGAGTTTATAATGGAATAAAAAGCTTGCTTACATGGCAGTGAACAATATTCTAGGAATTATAATTATGCTCCTCCAGATTTACCCAAAGTGATGCTAACAATACACACAGCTGCCCATTCAATAAGCGGCATTAAGATTACACAAACCGTCTAAGATTACAACCTCAAATTCTAACAATTAAGACAGTACAATATAAATTTAACATAGCTTTCCAATTAACATCACCTGAAATCAGCTGGCAAAGCATAGCAATATTTTATAAATTGAATTGAATAAGTATTCTGCGTTAGAGATAGTAAAAGCAATATTTAGTTTTGGAAAAGGGTGCGTGTGAATTCCACGTAGTCCAAAGCTCCGGGAATATCACGTCCAGTTTTTGGATCAACGTAGCGCTTCATTCGCTGCACGCAGTACTCTGCCATTTCCTTGGTGAGATTCTGTTACAATCACATGTTACACACTCAGTAAATTATTTACAACATTAGACACAAATGTGATAGAATGGCAACTCACGGCAAAGAGTTCATCTGCGGTGACATATGGCTTATCGGCCGATGTGATCGCTCTGAACGCATTTTCGATATCTTCACTGGACTGCACATTTTCAGTTTCACGGCTGATCATGAACGCCATGTACTCTTGCAGTGAAATATAACCATCCCTATAGATGCAAGTATTTCAAACAAAATATGTTACTGCAATCAAATTCCCCTGTATTTCCACATGTCAAAATACGATTAATATACCGGTTTGGATCCACAATGTCTAAAATGGTGGTAAACTCTGGATCAGGTTGACCTTCCTCTACCATTGGCAGATCATAACCAAGTGCTCTCAGACAAGATTTGAATTCTTGTTGGTTCAACCGGCCAGTCTTTTCTTTGTCAAAATGCCTACACAAAATCGATACTTGGATTAGCACACTACTGCACAAAATGTACAAATTATTTAACTAACTATAAAATCATTCCCCAGTGTATGTCTATAATGCCACAAACATTGAAGTTACTCCAATTTACAATACGGGACAATACGGCAATCCTTACTTGAACATCATGCTGAATTCCTTGAGAGCATCTTCCGACACTCCGCTCTGGTTTCTGCAAATCGAAGCAAAAATTCAGTCACATATGCCATGGTAATTTTAAACAGGGACGCAGATGTACCTGGCTTGGATCTGTTGCTCCAAATTATGTTGCATTCTCATTCCAAGCTGGTCCAATTGGTCCCACTGTTGCGCAAGACCAACAGTGCTGTGTTCCGTGTAGCGGTTGTCCAATATAAGATGTTCTTCCAAGAGTGCGCCAAGATCCTCTATTTTCTTGAGCTCAGTGCGATGGTTCCTAACCTCCACAGCCTTACGCTGCGCCAACACAAATTCATTAAAAATCGTTACAAAATATAAAATGGTACGAGAAAGTACCTTTGTGGCCTCAAGTTGTGCTTCCAAGGTTCCCGTTCCTTCCATCATTGAAGATCTGCAAAAATGTACAACAATAAGGAATACAACTCTTCTAGTGCCCACAGTACTTGCACATGCAAATTTTGAATGGAAAGCTTGCAGCAACAAAATGGCAACCCATACAGAGCTTAACTAATTTCATGATTCTATGGGTTACTATTACATTGCCAACAGCACTTCCAAAATATAAATATATAACAGTTTTCAAACAAATTTTGTATCTACAAGTTTTAACAATTAACCATGATACTATTAGCGAACAAACATAACCATAGAACATTATAATGAACAATGAACAGTTCATTGACAACAAGCAAAATTGGACTAGAAATCTCACGAAACAGGACGTGTATAAAACGTATATTGACCCGTCAAGCAGCCACAGCCTGAGGTGACATCAACCAATCACAGATGGAATCAGGTACGCATCCCGAACGCAACCGAGAAAAAAACATTCAATGATCACACGGTGAAACCAACAACATCAACAACAAGTAACTTATACAGTAAATTTACAAATGACCATAGACAACAATATACCAAAACAAACCTGGTCTCTGTGAGCCAGCGATGGAAGTCGTTGGCAAGTTTGGCAAAGTCCTTACGCAATTTGTCATTTTCTTCTTGACGTTGGGCTTCCTTGCTCAACTCAAGGTCTCGTTCCTGCAAATTTTCTCCTATGTCAAATCGACCAAAATAACTTTTCCTCTCATCGCCACATACCTTGATAATCTTCTGCAGATTGCGCCAAGTGTCCTCCAGGGCCTCCATAGTAAACCAAGTGTAAGGATTGGGTCCCACATTGAAACTCTTAATCTTGTGATCCAATTCGGCAAGTTGGGCAAAATCGGACTGTGCGGAACTCAGCGAGTCCTGGAACTGCGCGTGAGCCTCTCGAAGTGCCTGCAACGAACCATCAAATAAAGCTGTTTACAGACCAATACACTTGATGGCAGACGCAAGAACATCACCTTTATTTCTTCGATTGAATTGCAGCGCACTGGATCGGTGAGGTCCTCTTCTGCATTCTCAAACCAGCTGTTGAATGCAGATGCCTTTTTCGCAAATGTCAGATACAGTTCCTCGATCTAGAAATTACATTTTCATTAATTACATTATACTTGTTGCATTGCTGCTCGTTCCATTTTTTCCACAATAGAAAATATGACAGCAATTCTACATTTTAGACAAGGAGGACGCAACAAAAGTGAGAAGAGCACCTGTCTGAACTGTTCTTGCATGTGAAGAAGTCTCTGCTTGCGTGCGTGGGAATCATCCAGCAGTTTTTGCCATCTGAAAGTTGTAATTCAATTGTCAAAACAAATGTAGAAAATTGCAACATCTAATCCAGCAGCAACCACATAGTTAAACTTTACCTGTCAATCACTCCACCGTGTTTCTTCAAGATGGAAGCAGTTTGGTCGTGATTTGAACCCACCAGGTGATCTTTCAGAGCGGTAATATTCTGAATGCCCTCGTGTTGAAATGCAGTCAGACCAGCGTCAAAAGTTTCCTACAACAAAAACAAATCTTTAGTTAAAATCGAAGAGCTAATTGTGTCATATTTGACATCCACCAAATATTACCTGCTTGGTCAGAAGTGTCTGCACAGAAGACAGGTCTCGACCGAAGTCCTCGGAACGGGCATGCACCTCCTTATCAGCTGCAAAATAGTTGAAATATAGAAATTACACAGGGTCTGATGACATTAGTACACAAAATCTTATGTCTCTAGCGGTAATATTACCAATCCAACTTTCGACAACATCGGCCTTCCACATGAATTGCAGATATGCTGAATTGTCAATCAGCTTCGACTTGCGTCTGTTGGCCGTTGCTTCGAGTGCATGCAATCTCGTCTGCAGTGTGGCACAACGCTGCGAGATGATCTCAGAATGATGGTTACCATCTTCGACAAGGCGTTCGCCGAGGTGCACTATGTCCTGGCAACGATCACGATGGACAGCAAAATCGGTTTCAAAAGCATCGTGTTTCTTGAGGAGACCTTGGACAGCGGCCATTGTATCGCCATAATCCTCAACCGAAAGTAACTGCTGTTTCTCAGTGATCCAAGCTTCTTCTTCCTCGACCTTTGCTAGGAATTGTTGGCATGCATTGCTTTCCTCTAGCTTCTGGCCACGGTGGACAGCCATCTGCTTCAATTCGGACCACGCTTGGTTCAGGAGTCTCAATCGCTTTTTTTAAAAAAAAAAAGTTCCAATAATAATTAGTTTCATATTGCAAGCATAATCCTCATAGCAAGACAAAAAAACACTCCAACAGACCTGTTCGATCTCTGGGACGCCAAGATTACTTTCTGCCATTAACTTTTCACCAGATTCCTGCACTGCTTGAATAGTAGGCTCGTGGCTTGCAATCTCAGCTTCGAGTCTCTTGTGTTTTTTCTTCAGGTTTTGCACACCAGTCAAGTCACGACCATAATCGTCGGAACTGACCAGCAGCTTCTTCTCCCTGAACATAACGAAAGAACCAACTGAAATGCAATTTGTCGGTGCGTCGGAATAGGTTCGAATGCCTGATATTCCACCAAGAATTTGGTGTAGGAAGACTAAGTAACAAAACAAAAGCAACTAACTTGATCCAAGATTCCTCATCTGCGATGTCCCTGAAGAACTGGTGTAGGGTATTGGCTTCATTGAGTCGAGCACGGCGATGAGCCGCCAAGTTTTTCATTCGTTCGTAACGTTCGTTGATGGATTGTCGTTTCTCTTGAATGGAGGCGGTGTCGAACTGACCACTGTCCACCAGGCTGTCTGCCTGTGCATTCATGTCCCTGATGCGGTCCTCATGGGCTGCGATATCGGCTTCCACCAACTGATGTTTCTTGATCAGGTTCTGTACGGACGCCAAATCTTTTCCAGAGTCTTCAGACATCAGGAGCGATTCAACCTGCAATCAATTACCAATCGGATCATTGACATCGCCGAGAAAAACTAACTTTGAATTACTCAAGTAGGCTTGTCATTTGCGTTCAGATGAGAACTGTCAAACTAACCTCGCCTAACCAGAAGTCTATGTCTTTGACAGCTGCGTTGAAGGTACGTTGCTTATTCGCTTCCTTCAGCTTCATTGATTTTTCGGAAGATTTTCTAGTCAGATACTCCCATTGTTCGGCGATGGAGACAAGTCGAGCTTGGACAGCGTCTTCACTGCCGGCACACTTACGCTTGTCGATCAGATTTTGGCCGGCACCAAGTACCGATTGCAGCCTGTCAGCGTTGGCTGCTATCTCTGCCTCAAAGGCCTGGTGCTTCTGGTGCTTGCTCTGGATATTAGCTGGATCTTTGTACGATTCGTCTACAGCCATCTGCAGCTTCTCGGCTATCCAGTTCTCGATCTCATCAGCATCTCGGCTGAATTGCTGCATTGTCTGCGACTCGCCAAGTTTTGACCTCTTTTCGATGAGGGCATCTTTTAAGTGACGCCATCTGTAATCAAAACACTATGCTAAATTTCCACTCGTTAATTTTACAAAGCACAAAGATATTACCTCTCCAAAACCTGGTTCCTCTTATCAGTAATGTCGTCTTCAGCGTAATGGTCAGAGGCAATGAGCAGGGATGCGTATTCTTCCAGAGCGTTGATCTTTTCCTCTTGCGCATTGATAGCCTTGTCAAAGTCCTCGTGTTTCTTAATGAGAGCCTCCACATTGTCACCTTTGCTGTCCACATCTTCACTGGCCAAGAAAGCTTCCCGGCTTGCCATCCAATTCTCCGCTTGTTCGCAATCACGATAGAAAAGTTGCAGTTCCAAACATTTGTCAAGTTTAACCCGGCGAGCGATCCAAGCCCTGAAAGGCAAAAATCGAACCAGTTTATATAATGCAGGTTTCAGACATTCCAGATTATGCATACTAACTTCTCAAGCTCCTGTCTGGAGACGGTCATTTTCTCCAATTTCTCTTGCACTTCAACGCTAGCATAATGGCTACTTTCAAGCAACTGGTGTCCAAATAGCTCAAATGCCTGGAATGTTCCCATGCGTGCGTCGATTTCTGTGCGATGTTCCTGCGGAAACCATATTTGGAAAACTATTACAAAACTACTCTGTTCAAATTCTAGAAGTCCATGCCAACAGGCAAGTGTCAAGTTGTCAAAAACACATCTCGTTAGCTCAACGTTGCTGTTAGTCTGTGTGAGTGAATACGCACTGGGATGGCAAACAGTAAAAAGTGCAAGCGAATCACACATCATCAAGCTGGAATGTTGCTAGCACGATTAATATGTCATGTAATAGACCACTGTGGGGCATCATCGGCATCTAGATACTTGCATCCAGAGAGTCACCCTGCGTACCTGAGGGATGCCATAGTGAGCATCGAGTTCCGCTCGGTTGTTCTGTCATCATGTGAAGAAAAGATGGGACACCAAACAAAAAGGAACAAACTGTCAGTTAAAACTCCTAACTAGTAAGACATTACACTTCCTTGGCAAAATCTGTCCCCCACCCCATGTTTCTCAATATTATGTCGGTTTAACAATCAAGAAATTGCAACATGACCAGCTGTATTTGCTACATGAAGATCATGGGTGTCGTCCTCTAATCAAGGTAAATACATAATTATACTGAAATATACCCACATGTAATTGAAAAATGTTCTACTGCTCCTATGCCAAACATGTGCATCATAATAAAACAGTTTCCTACAACATTACACGATGCACTTGCCTGATGTCTCTCAAGAAGTGCTTCTGCACCAGTGACATCTGTGGCCAACTCCTCAGCAGAAACCAAGCCCATCATGCTACTTATCCACGACATCAGATCCCTACGCGAAATCACACATTAGAACCAAGACAAAAGTAACCTTCAACTGTACGTAATACTGTTTTATTACCTGTAATCACTTAGGAATCTCTGCAAATCGTAAGAATCAAGAAGTTTCTCCTTTCTAGCAGTGGCTTTTGCATTCAACTGTTGCCACTCCTCGTTGATCTCCCGTTGCTTGGCGTAAATAGTATCGGCTGCTTCCGGGTGGGTTTGCATCAGGCGGTTTGCTGTGTCATCCAATTGTCGGATCTACATATAAAAGTAACATCTCATATCTGGAGTTCCACCATCCTCAGAAATTATATTACCTTATCATTTAGTGCAGCCAGGTCTCTTTCGAGTCCCTCATGCTTGCGTTGAAGCGCCTGAACACTACGAAGATCCTTGCCATACTCTGCGCTGTTAAGAGCTTCATCTTTTTCCAGGATCCAATCTTTTGTTTCATCCACATCCCTGTGGAATCTCTGCACTTCATGGGCACTTCCCAACTGAGTTGCCCTTTCCTGCGTGACGTTCTGCAGCTGACTCCAACGATGGTTAAGATCCTGGCGCAACAACATAACATTAACAATACAGTTGGAATATAAATAAACTTCCAGCACTTCAATCTTAAAAACACACATCAATCTGGGTCTGTATCTTCATCGCAGCTTCGGTCTGGCCAAGACTCATTAGTTGCATTGCAATCTCGTTCATCTCGGCAAGACGAACTTCATTCGCTTTCAGGTCAGCTTGGAAGTCGTCAAACTTCTTCTGCATTACTTCTACTTGCTCAAGGTCATCACCAACATCCGACACGTAAGCAAACTGCTCCTTGTCTCTTATCCATTGGGCCAACTCTGATGCTTCCCTCACAATCTGGTAAGCCTTGCACGACTCTTCCAACTTGGTCTTCCTCTCGCGACCCAAAGCCAGTAAGTTAGCATACCTTCGATCAAAAATGCAAATTATCAAACGGTTCTTAATTCCAGCATTGGTAAACCGACACGTCCTTCACTCACTGCGCTTCGATCTGGTTTTGCCGGGCCACAATACTGCTGTTGTCGGCCAAATTCTGTTGACTGGACGACAAACCAGCATCGATCTTCTTGACGTACGTTGCCGGAACAAAGCCTTGCCTGTCGTTAACCTCCACCTTCCACCAGTCCTTGTTATGCGAGTTCAACAGAGTCAGCACATCGCCTTTTTTCATTGAAACTTCCCGGGGACTCTTCTCAGAGTAGTCGTACACGGCCATCACGAATTCCTTGCCGGCATGATCAATAACAGGCGTCTCTTGTTGCTGCGCAATTCAAACCAGGTAAGAAAACAATCTAAGTCAGCACGGGAGTGAATGGCTGGACACTTACACGGCATGATTGAGCCTGCTCATGTAATTGTTGGATGCTTGATCCAAATGCTTCTGCGTCGGACATAAGGGCTTCATGTTTTTTTAATAGAGCTTCTGCAGAGTCCTCATCTTTTCCGTATTCCGTGCTTCCCACTATTGGCTCCTTCTCTCGCATCCATGACTCTGCTTCGTTGGCATCGGCGAAGTATTGATGAGCCTGGAGCGAGTCGTCCAGATCCTGTTTTCGCTGCTGTGCTTTTTCCTAGGGGTCAATAAGAAAAATATAGTGAGTTTATATACTCAATACAGAAGGGTTGGATCATACCTTTAGCTGCACCCAGCGCTCATTCAGCCCAGTGACTCGTTTCCCTATCTCATCGGACGCTAGGAGACCTGGAAAATAAATTTGAAATGAAATTAATGGACATAACTCTAGCACCATCAAATTACCAAGGCAGTCTCATGACAAATCCAATTATTAACTGCATACATCCAGGATTTCCAGTATCAGTAGACACCCTGGCACAATGCCTATATGAATCATTTCCTTGGGATTGAAAATAAGTACCTTCTTCAATCATTTCTTGTCCAGTCTGGCAAACAACTCGTACTCGATTTTCATGGTTATTTATTTCTGAAAGTACAGCCTGGTGTTTCTTGATCAGATTTTGCACACCGATGAGGTCCCGGCCTGGCAGATGACAAAATACACATAAATACATCCTGTATCGGTTTACATACCCACACATAACATTCACCCACCTCGGTTGGTGGAGGCAGCAATGGGTTCTTTTTCGCGTATCCAAGCCTCTTCATCCTCAATATCTCTGAACAGTTGCTGTACTCGCAGCGAGTCATTCAATCGCTGTCGTCTAAGAGTCATCGGAGCCAAAAGTGCTTTGTATCTATCGGCTAGGGCCACTTGTTTTACTTGGATAGTGTCGGCATCAAAGTGACCCCTTTGAACAAACTCCTCCGCTTGCTGCACCACTGTGTCCACACGGTCTTGATGAGATGCCACATCAGCTTCCAACAGTGATTGTTTCTTTAGTAAATTCTGGACACTTGTTAAATCCTACAAAAGTAAAAACAGATTAACCTCATCTTTTTGTTACAAATGCAAAATAGCCTGCAACAACTGACTTTGCCGTAATCTTCTGAAAGAAGTTGTCCTTCAATCTCCGACAACCACAATTCAATGTCATCGACACCTCTGTTAAATTGTTGCTGTTGATTTGCCTCATTCAGTTTAGTTCCTTTCCGTGAAGATGCTTCGATTAAAGTCTCCCAAAGACTGATGATCTCTGCTGTCCTTTCACTGAAATTATACTATCACGTCAAATCGCATTCACACCATTACACTGGTGGAACATGTACAATGAAACACTACTCACTTAATTCTTTCCGAAGCATAATGTTGTAGCTCAACCAGCTCCTGACCTGTGCTGATGATCTCCTCTATGCGGCTTTTATTGGCAGCCAGCTCTTGTTCAAAGTTCTGATGCTTTTGAACCTTACCATTCAGGTTAGTTGGATCCTGACAAAAATGTTAATTGTTAGCCGTACATCAAATGTTGCTTTGTATACCATTTACCAGGTAGCTGTCATCAGTGGCGAATTTCAGCTTCTCGTTCACCCATCCTTTCGTTTCGTCACAGTCTCGTTCAAACTGTTGAAGTCTATAAGAGTCTTCGAGAATGACCCGTCGATAATGGGACTTCTCCATTAAAGCTGTGCGTCTTTCCAGTAGCTGAAAATCATTTATTATTCACATAAGCTTTCGAACCAAAACATGGGAAAAGTAGAAAAAGAGGTTACGGATGCTCGTCTCTGCGCAACATCGTCGGCAGCGTAATGTACTCCTTCTATCAGTTTCGTTGCGAACTCATCCAGTGCCTTTATCTTCTCCTCCTGAGCTGCCAGAGACTTTTCAAAATCCTCATGTTTCTTTATTAGGGCTTCGACGCTATCAAGAGAGTCTCCAAGGTCATTGTTTGCAAGAAAAGCCTATTTAGAATGGTATACACAAGTTTGTTACACGGATAAAAATAATCAATATTAAGAATACGCACTTCCTGCTTGGCCATCCATGTGTCGGCTTGTTCGGTGTCACGATAGAACAGTTGCAGGTCCATGCACTGCTCGTACAGAATTCTTCTTTCTTCCCACAGGTTTAACAGCGAAGTTTTCTCATTCGCAAGGATTACAAGTTTTTCTTTAACTTCTTCAGACGCGTAGTGCTCATTGTTCAGGAGTGTTTGGCCAGCTTCAGCGGTCAGACGGAAACTGTCCTCACGCGCATCAATCTCTCCCTACAATTGAACATTAGCAATTTTAACTTTTGCACTTCTATCATGGGTTAATTTAAACACGGTTGGTTATATCCCAACCTTGTGTTCTTGGTGACGTTCTAGAAGCGCTTCTGCACCAGCCACATCTTTTGCCAACTCATCAGCAGAGATGATGGCCTTCATATCGTTAATCCATGAAATCAGATCCCTAAACTCCGCAAGGAATCGGTGCAAGTAGTGAGAGTCATCAAGTCGTCGTTTCCGCTCCTCGGCCTAAAGTAATATGAATATGTGTTCATGTACATCACAGACAAAAAAGGAGTTATGTTAGAAAAAAGACCAAAGTGACACGCACCTTATCCTTCAGCGATTCCCAATTTTGAACAATTTCGGAATGCTTGTGCTGGATCTGGTCAGCATGATCACCGTGGATTCCACACAGTCGCAAAGCCTCATTGCCCAAAGTGCTGACCTTGTCCCCAAGTGCAGCCAAGTCACGTTCAATTCCCTCGTGTTTACGCTGCAGCGCTTGCACACTGGCAAGGTCCCTGCCGTAATCATCCGACGAGATGACCACATCCTTCTCGATGATCCATGCGATGGTTTCGTCGGCGTCTCGGTTGAAGCGCTGGATCTCATGGGCTCCAAAAAGTTTTTCTTGGCGAACCAGAGCAAGGGACTTCAGTCTTTGCCATGCTTCGTTTAAATCCTGTCGAAGTTACGGTGGACATCAACATTTTCATTATCCAATTTAGATAATCATCAAATCTATCTATACTGGACTTACGCTTTTTCGAGAGATTATAGTGTCCATTTCTGGGTGACTTTCATTAACCAACTTGTCGGCCATGTTGTTCACTTCCAACACACGATGCTCTTGTGAAGTCATGTCCTTTTGGAACTCGTCGAACTTACGCTGAAGGACCTCAACATGCTCCAAATCATGGCCAAATTCATCAGCAGTGACAAAATTCTCCTGCAACAACACTACTGTGAGGCAATTTACATATGATCAGGAGGTAATCTACTCGGCAATGTACCTTGTCGGCAATCCAGAACATGACTTCGTCGCATTGACGGATAAACTGCACCAGGACCAAAGCTTGCTGCAATTTTTGGCTCTTCTCGGAAAGACGGGACAGCAAAAGCTCCCAGAGACGGTGCAGTTCATCGAGTCGTTGCTAAAGTGAACCAATTGTTAACATTATTTCCTAGACATAGACGGGATTTGAATGTGCAACAACCTTAATTATTGAAGATGCAAAGTGCTTTTGATTTATCATTTCCATGCCAGTGTTGTCCAATGTGTTGATGGCATTACTGTGTGCAGCAACTTCAGCTTCAAAAGCTTGATGTTTCTGAATCTTAGCCTGGAGGTTGGTGGGGTCTTTGTAATTCTCATCTGATGCTGCTTGCAACTTCTCGTGGATCCATGATTCCAGCTCATCGGCATCTCGCTTGAAATACTGGAACCGTCTGGAATCTTCAAGTTTGTCTCGTTTCAAGCGTGCTTCTGACTTGAATTCGTTGTATCTGTCCAAAACTTGCTCCCTGCGTTCTTGAATATCATCGGCGCTTTCCAGCACTCTTATCTCCTTCGGCTGGATATCCATATTGCTTACTGAAATTAATTATATATGGTCATTTGTATAAGCTGTCATCATATATAATAATTTTCGCCCACACATAGCTAAATAAATGCTATAATAATGCCCAACGCAAGTGCAGATATTTATTACATAATCATCATTTAATTCATTCTAATTAATCACATCGATCTTGAATTTTGTATAGCACATTAATTCTCATTTAGTTATTGACATATTTTACTAAAAATAATAATAAAATCACATACTTTCCTCTCTTTTTCGGTCACAGTATTTTTAAAACCGAAAACTACAAATGAGCGACACAATTAATATAAATTTAATCATAAAAATAAACTATAATTTCGCTTATAAATGCTTTATATTAGAAAATTGACATAGCATTCAGAAAATTAGGACGACCACATTAAATCACCATCTATCGTTTTTTTTTTACAAGCTACGAAATGAAACCATCAGCCACGCCTTTTTTCGATGTCTAAGGAATTATGTATGTGATTAGGCCTGAAGAAAAACCGAAAATCGGTGCATAGAATTCCACAATCTAGCCGTTTTATATTCCTAATCGTTCCCAGTTCACTGCAGTTTCATAAAATTACGTTTCTGCGCTCCTAGTTGACCTCAGAACGAGAAAAAAAAATGTTATTTCCGGGCAGGAAAAGGTCACGCAGAGCCGGCATATTAAAGGGCGTTTCCTCTCGCTAGAATATCCACATTACGAAGTATTCATTTCAAATATACAGCATTATCGTTAAACGAACATACCACACTAGCTTCATAAAATTAAAGACTTCACGTAACAATCGCGGATGCAAAACATAAGGATAACTCACGATCGGTTTCGTAACGTCCAGTCAAATATGGCCGACGGGACTGAAATGAAAGCAGAATACTAAACCTGTGATGTCATCATGACGTCATCCAGGGGTCGTTCAAATATTACGTAGCATCTATTAAAAATGTCAACGCCCAATACCCTTCACAATTGTATATAACCTGTATATAAACGCCTGAAACGGTCCATATATAATTATCACTAACTAGCATATACCTCTGGGAATTAAATCAAGGGCAAAACTTCATGTCGGAAACTAACATTATTGCTAACCTCTCCCACCTATATTGAAGACTGCATTACATCACATGTAAAAACCAATCAAGGACACATGGAACTAGTGCTGCCACCTGTACAATTAAATACCGTATTACCCCCAAATTTTACAATTTTGGCAAGCGTTTTATTCTTCACCTAAAATCTGCTCACTTTCCAAACATGTATCTTTTTTTTAGTGCAATGATTTATCGAAGCTATTTTTTGAAAACTTCTAAGGTATGATTCACAACAAGTCAAAAACTTTGACATGCAATCCCCCCCCCCCCCCAATGTCTGACCACATAATCCACATGACCATTTGTAAGAACCAGTTCAGGCAAGACCAACCACCACCTGTCAAATGAACATAAACTGTGTATTGTTCCTTGCTCAAAATAAATAACACCACAAATGCAAAATCCTTCTCAAGCAGTCATTTTATTGTGAAGCTCTTTTTGTTAATGCACAACATCAATTCTGGTTAGAGACTATATTTAGGAAGAAAGCAATCTCCCTTTCTCAGACACTTCTACTGCTGGGATATTCACAGAAGAAACTTTCCACCTAATTAATCTCTTATCAAGATTGATATCATACGGTATATCTTCTTTAACGGTTCGATTTCGCAACACGTTCCAGTTCATCCTTCTTCTTAATAGCATAACTGTTTGACGAACCCTGTATAAAAGCAGACAAAGTTAATTTCACTTCTAATTATTTATCTCATAATAATGAATAAAAACCTTGGCAGCATTGATGAGTTCATCCGCAAGACATTCCGCGATAGTCTTAATGTTTCGGAATGCCGCTTCCCGTGCTCCTGTGCAAAGTAACCAAATGGCCTGGTTCACTCTTCTAAGTGGGGAAACATCAACAGCTTGACGTCGTACTGTTCCAGCTCGTCCAATACGTGTGGAGTCTTCACGTGGTCCACTGTTGATGATGGCGTTTACCAGCACTTGAAGAGGGTTCTTGCATAATAAGCAAAATAATATGAACAACTGAGCTCGTACTTCAATTTGTACCAAGTTTCTTATGAGTTGTTCACTGAAAGTAACGTTTTTACCTCTCCAGTTAGCAGATGAATTATTTCAAATGCATGTTTCACAATGCGAACTGCCATCAGCTTTTTGCCATTGTTTCTACCATGCATCATCAGCGAATTGGTGAGTCGCTCAACGATGGGACATTGTGCTTTTCGGAAACGTTTTGCTGCATATCTGCCAGCTGAATGAGGCAGATACTTTGCATATTTCTCCTTAACTGCGATGTAATCCTGTTGAGAATAAACCCTTATCAGAATTCACGCATAAAACACATAATTCACAATAATTTCCATGGTATGTATTTAGATATTTATCACAAATAATTCCTTCGTTTTGTCTGCGTGTACGATAAGTGCAGTGGAATTTCTGTGTAGTAATGGTAGTATCTTGGTAGTATATACAAAGTATATACAAAGTATATACCAACCGTTAGTGAAATATCCCCAACTTCAACATCGTGGGAACTCCATCTTCCAAAAAGTTTAATGTCTGGTAAATCAGCTGCAACAACCGTATTTACAGCCACAGCTTCTGCTTTCCCAGTGACCGGTAGGTCCACATCGTCCCAATTATCGGACATCTGAAAATGCCAACATGGAATATGCGCGGATATTATAATTATAAATTTCAACTATTCGTCTTAAATAACAGCGGGAGAAAAAATATAATAAGATGTTCAGCACATATACAGTGCTAAATTCATGTGATTTATGAAAAATAACAAGCAACAACGTGGTTTACCTCGAAGTCGATGAAGACGACGTGAAAAAGAACGCACGGGGTCTTCCAGCCGAAAAACAGGAGCGGAAACCGAGCGCGTGTTGCCCATACGGCCAGAAAGTAGTACACTTATTTGAAACGCTCGCGGCGAGATCCCATCGGCACCCCGGATCATACACCCACTCCGGATCTCAGCTAGCCTCAAACACCACGCCCAAGCAAGGAGGTTGGAAGCGCCCAAGCGTTATAGAGCTTTTGCACTAATGCCCCGCCTATGCGACTCCGCCTCCTTGTCGGCCATGTTGGCTCAGTAGTTGGCTCCT